>OMNN01098705.1:0-10762 GCA_900302755.1 Chromis chromis
ACTCATTTTGTTTGCATTATTCATGTCTGGGGCATGATCTTAATCGTATTAAAAGTTGAATCGCCTCCCTTTTCTTAAAAGTTACTCCCTCCTCTTTTCTGCTGACTACACGGTTTCTCTCTTGTCCTCATGCTAGGCACAATGAGGGAAGTACCACTTTATGCTCCTCTCACAAGTGCATTATAACCTTGATTTGAACCGATACTCGTATGCAAAGGGAGAGCTTCCTGCTTCTGGCCTTGTCGTATTTCATAGGCCCTCACTGGGTCGCTGTTTTACTCAGGACTGTTCAGTATATATAGTCAGTGCCCCCATAGTTTCCAGTTTTATTCTTTGTTTAGTGCTTTTTGGCCTGATTTAAACATCCTATTTCCCTAGTTTTAGGATTTGTTTAATTTAAAATACCACAAAACTACATGCTGATGACCACATTCTGTGTCTTTCTCTGACAGGGCACGTGCTCCCGAATGTGCTACAATATCTTCATCGTGGAGACCGTGTGTGTAGCCTGGTTCTCCCTGGAGTTCACCCTGCGCTTCATTCAGGACCGCAGCAAGCTGACCTTCCTCAGGCAGCCCCTGAACCTGATCGACGTGGTGGCCATCCTGCCGTACTACATCACGCTGCTGGTGGACAGCACCTCCAAAGGGGAGAAGCGGCTGGGCTCCGGCAGCAGCTACCTGGACAAAGTGGGCTTGGTGCTGCGCGTCCTCAGGGCCCTGCGCATCCTCTACGTGATGCGGTTAGCTCGACACTCACTGGGCCTGCAGACTCTTGGCCTGACAGCACGCCGCTGCACCCGAGAGTTCGGACTGCTCCTCCTGTTCCTCTGCGTGGCCATCGCACTGTATTCCCCCCTGCTGTACTTGATTGAGAATGAAATGGCCAGCACACAGGAGTTCACTAGCATCCCCGCTACCTACTGGTGGGCTGTCATCACAATGACAACGGTGGGCTACGGGGACATGGTGCCGAGGAGCATCCCGGGTCAGGTGGTGGCCCTGAGCAGCATCCTGAGTGGAATCCTCCTGATGGCCTTCCCCGTCACCTCCATCTTTCACACCTTCTCGCGGTCCTACGTGGAGCTGAAGCAGGAGCAGCAGAGGCTCCTGCAGAGGAGGACACACTTCCTGCTGCGGAGCCGCATGGCCGGCCTGGGCAGCAACCTCTCCTTAGAGAGTGATATGCTCTTCCCCATAGGGTCGTCTGACGTCAGAGACATGGACGACTGAGAGTAGGACAGAAAGAAAACACACTGACTGTGTAAGAAAGAGAGGGAGGTAGCCTGACGAAGAAGGCGTCAGAGAAAATAAGGGTGAAGAGAAGGGACTATACATAGATGGGTAAAAAAAAAAAAAAGATGAGGAGGTGACAGGGATTTTTGTTTCTTCCCAGAAATGCAGCTCGCTGTGTAGCAGTGTTCAGTTAAACAAAAAGGATACACAAGAAGGAAGAAAGGATTAGAAATAACTGATTCCATTCAAAATAACCTCTGGATAGTTTTTAGTCCAGTTTACAAAGAAAATACACATAAACCTCAAGCATAACGACGACTTATAGGATTGCAACAGTCATATATTATAACACATTTAGAGATGCTATTTGACAAAAGACGCAACTGAAGAGCACAAGCACAGCATTCTTATATTTCAGCAGCATTGTGATGTTTTCTATCTCTGATTTCTCCAGACATATAAATGGATTTGTTGATGTCATGTGCTCCTGGGAGTTAACCAGTGTCACTTAATGGAAGATGCTGTTTTATTAAATCCTAAAAGTAAAATGGAATTTCTTTTCGAAGCTCAAATGTGACCCTCGAGCCAATGATTGCTTTCTAAACGACTGTAAAAAAAAAAAACTCTTAGAATTATACTGGGCTTCTTATTAATCCCCCCTCTGGCACAGCCAGCATCAACATATTAATTATGATGTGTTAATTGTCCTTCTTCGACTTCTTGAGGCTCCATATGCAATTTTTGAATACTCACTGAAGATAGCATTATTGTGCTTGTAATTACTGCAGTTGCTGTGCATAGCTGTTTATAAATTATTTCTCTCCTTAAAGTGGATTTAAATGCAACTCTGTCTTTTGTGCACATTATTTCATTGTCGTTCCTCAGTTTCATTTTATTATCGCTTGGTTCGCAGAAGCAGTCAGAGGCATGGACCACACACAGCAGACTTCGAAGATGAGCATCTTTTTCCTAATCTAAAGATAGATTGCCAATAGGAAAAAAAAGATCTTATTAGCACCATCGCCTCACAGCTAGAAGATCCTTGGTTTGCGTCCCGGTTAGGACGATTGGGATCTTTCTTTGTGGAGTTTGCATGTTCTCCCTGTGCAGCGTGGGATGCTCATAAAGAGAAATACTCTACTTGTCAACTTAGAAATAATGAATTTGTTGAGAGGTGATGCAATTTTAAATCATTTGACATTCAAGTGATATTGCACATGGGTGAAGTCACTTCTGTTGTTGTTGCTGTAAGATTGAGAATGGCCACTGCAGACTTTGAACACCAGTAAAGAACATTTAAACAGCAAAAGTAAATCACAGAAGCTTTGTAAAAGTAAAATTCATGGCGGTTCTGTTAGTATTACACAGGTGTTTCTAATAAAGTGAGCGAATTAGATGTGTAATAATATGATAATAAGTTTGAAAAAAATCCAGAAACATAATACGTAAAGCTGAAAACTGATATGACATAATTTGGCTACATGATAAGTACTTATACTTTTGATACTTAAAGTATATTTCTCCAAAAATACTTTTACTTAAGTACCATTTTAAATGCAAGATTTTTGCTTGGAACACACTTTGGTATTGCTACTGGTAATTAAGTAAAGGGCAGGAGTTTGTTGTGGAGAATTTTCTTTTTAGACTACCACATTCTCTGAATTACTCCAAATGATTTTTCACAGTTTCAGAAATAAACTGAGCAGAGACGGTGATCTTCAGTCCATTTGTAGGTTTATTTTATACCAGTGGTTCTCAACAGGACCCACTATGTCTCTATTAATAATGGTTGCGACCCAAATTTTTGAAGTTTGCTGTTCCTATTAACAAATTAAGATTTATTTGGGTGTAGTCTCAACACATTTTGATACAGCTTGGGAAAATTTTGGCTTATTTTTTGCTCATTTTGGTATATTTGGACACTTTTAACAAGTTTTTGGGCATATTTTGGCCCATTTTGACAGATTCTGAGCACATGTTGGTTTATTTTTGGCACGTTTTAGCATAAATGTCTCCAATAAGCTGGCAGAGCCACATCTAGAGGTTAATAGTGGGCAGCTACTGGTGTCACCACCACTAAATATCCTGCTATTGAAAGCAAACTGTGTCATAAGAAACACATCCTTTAAAACAAAAGACTTCTACTTCTGCGACCCTCTAAAAATGGCTTTGCGACCCATTTTTGGGTCCCGACCCACCAATTGAGAACCACTGTTTTACACTACAGCGAGAGAACAAACAAACCAAGCTGGTCTCAAGAGCAACTATAAAAAACTTACAGAATACATTCGCTTAAATTAAATGATTTATCCTGCCCAGTATATGTCACAGGCCCAAGAGTGTAACATGATCGCCTGATTCCTCATTTGTGTTCAGGAGCTGTGTGTCATGTTTATATCAAAGCCTCATACAAGCTCTGTCTAGTCTGTCTTGTGTCCTGAACATTGTGGTCTCACACGATGTCTTCTGAGCAGGTGAAAGGGGCAGTGGTGGCCTAGTGGTTTGTGAAGCGAACTTGTAACCGGTGGATCGCCGGTTCGAGTCCCTGGACTGGCAAGAGGTTGAGGTGGGAAAGTGAGAGCGACTGCTTGTCCCAGTCACCACCACTGTGGGCCCTTGAGCAAGGCCCTTAACCCCTGACCCACTGCTCCTAGTATGTATAGTTATAGGTTAACTATGCAGAGAAGGAATTTCCCCAAGGGAATCAATAAAGATGAGATTATTATTAAATGACTTGCACAGTTCACACATGGACTTTCCTCATATAATATGATTTTGAAGCTTCTAATGATTTACCACCATTATATTTCTATTACCACGTGCATATTGAACATGTGCACACATGTGGTTAGAAGGCCTAAACGGTTATACACTTGTGTTTTTTTCTGACAGGTTTATTGTACAAACTAATGCTGGCAGCAGCCCCACTCATTTCTGATAGAGACGCTCCTTTTTTTGAACAGTAGGTGGCAGCATTGTGTCACCTAAAGACAACAGGATTCCTTTTTGTAAATAAAAAAATAAAATAAAATATGATTTGATGTAGAAACGTTCATGTAAACATCAGCAGGTTAGATTGAAGAAGTTAAATCTTTTTTTTTTTAATCATTATTTTTTATTTTATCTTACACTCTAGTTCATAAAGAGTAAGAGTACTCAGATTTTTATTTTTTCTTATTTCATTTGATTATTTTTATTAACCTGCATCACATCATGGCTGTAGCTGATCACTCAGGTTTGGAGGTCAGGACTTCAATCTACATTTTAAACCGACAACTGATGACTAACCGTCACTACCTGCAGAGAGTTTGGTTGCTTCAAAACACAATGGTAACCAACAGTATGAATAACTCCTGACAGAACCACGTTTGAACCTGCAGCCTCAGGTGAGGAGGGGCTCTTCCGCCATTCAACCAAATCAGAGCGCAATTGTGCGTAAAACAATCCGACCAATCAGCGGCGGGCAGCCCCGCGGAGGCCCCGCCCCTCGCCGCCTCTAACATCACATCTCAGTGTTTTGGTCTTGATTCGCTGCCTGGAAGCGGACTGCACGAAAAGCTCCGGGTCCCCCTGCCAGCCTCCCGAGTCCGTCTGCCGTCTTCATCTAGTCTGGTGGATGGAAGACGCGTCCGTAGCTCCGGAGGCTTCCTCACCGGGCCGCCCCTCCACTTGAATGGGATCCTCGTCGCCTTTCTGGCTCCTGGCACCGACCGTCTGCGCCGCTCCAATTTTAGGATCCGTGCGCTTCCAGTCTCTCTAATCAGTTTATGAATGGTTTGATGCGACAGCCGCCTGTCTGATCGGCTGAAGAGCGACACATCTCCGGCAGCCTTTCAGCTTCAGGGTGAGTAAACTTGGTGCTTCACTGCTAAAGGACTTGAGTAATGACAGACACACAGACAGGGCTCGATAAAAAATGAATGAGGGGGGGTTGGATCCGCACAATGCATCAAAGTCTTAAGGACAAAAAAAAAAAGCCTCACTTTACCCGACCTGATTTCATCTCACACTGTAGTTTTGGTTGCAGCAGAGTGTTAAACTGGGGCTGTACAGTCAGTGCCAGTGCCTCTCCTCTGCACTGCTCTGGGAATCCATCACCACACCTTCTCCTGGTTTTTAAGGGAAGTGGCTCCCTGGGTGGAAGCAGCTGAAACTTGGCAGCTCTCTGCACTCAGACTTTTATGGGCTACCTGCTGGACTCGTTTTGTTTTATGGGAAAGTGAGAGGACACGAATAAGTTCTATGTAAATGCCTTTTGTTCACCCTGGATGCCACAGATTCTCCCCCACTCACTTTAAAAGACGTGGCTGTCATATGCTTAGGATTAGTGTCTCCCACTCGACATGACTCAAAGGTCCAGGTATTGACTCTAATGTGGCGAGTAGCTAATAATAGAAAGGATGAGGTTGAGCATTGTCCTCATATTAATGGTCCAGAGCATATACATCCAGCCTGTATTGTTTGTGTCTTAACACTGACTATACATAGGCCCTGTATACACTGTACACACCAGCCCAGACTGCTGATCCAGGCTCACCCCACAGACCTGCCAACCAAGCCTGTTGTCATTCACACAGAAAATTAAACCAGGTTTTAGCGTCTAGACGAGATTTTTCCTCTCAGACACTTAAATATCGGTTTGTGCGAGACGTCACTGCCTGACATGTTTTGCCATCACGGCAGTTGGATATGTCAGTTGGCTCGGCCCTTGTGCTGGTGACATACAATCTTAAACCTGCTGCACCGCTGTGGCAGTGTGTTGTTGCAGCTTAAAATATTGTGTATAAACCCCTTCAGCTTGTTTTTTTCTATTACAGTAATCCTATCTGAATCTGAACGTTTATGTTTATGGTGCCATCAATAGTGTTTTAATGAAATAAAGTTGCTATTACATTTGATTATCAGTCGTTGCATTAGACTAATCCTCCATAGATTTTATTTGCTGTGCGTGTTTTGGTTTATTTTCCTGAAGGAATTAGGATGTTTGGCAGCCGGAATGAAAAACATATTATGTCCCATGGATGGATTCAGTGTCCTTATATTTAATGCTGGACCAGTGACATGAGCTGATGCCGTGATGCTTGATGATTGCTGTCGTGCATTTCGATTCAATTCACACTTCTGACGCGGTTTCAAGGGGATACATGGTTCACGATAAACGTTCCCACCTACTGCAAAGCCAAGACTAATGTTGCCAGTTTCACAAGGCTATTAGCATGCCTCCTGCGATCCGGCGATGACGCCAACCAGTGAGTGAGAAGTGTTTCTCAAAGTGGTACGAGATGGGCCATTGTACTTTCTAACTGCCAGATTTCAGGCTTCACAGAGGGGACCTAATGCTCCTTGGAATCCCATGAATGCCTCCCAGTGAAAGCCATAGATATTTCTGTCAGCTCCAATGAGACTAGGGGGGGGGGGAGTGGCTCTTGAGGCCGAAATTCCTGCTAATTGGCAACGTGGCTGTGGACTGGCCCCTTTGTTGCTGCTTATACTGAAGTGGTCTGTCTGTCTGTCTGTCAGGGTGACACACTGGCATCAATGAGCTGCTTGTTTCCGCTGCTATCCGGCCCAGGAGAATCAGCGGCTTTAAGACAAGTCGCTTCCACTTTCAGAAATTGCCTTTGTGCACCTAGAGATGGAAGGAGAAGCATTTAGGGTGGTCTGCAGAGGAAGACTGCTTCTCAACCGTCCCAGTCAAGCAGTTTCATAGTGATGAGTGTGTTTGCCTCTGCTTTAAGCTGCACTGGAGCGAACCGAGCATTAAACAGACTCCGCTCTGGCTGGCGGTTTGCTGAATTTATCATTTGATCTAGCAAGTGTCCTACTTTCCTTTAGGTCAGATGAGGATTAATTGGCATTGAGCTCTGAGGGCATATTGTAATTGTTTATGATATTATAAAGAATTAGCTTATTGGCCAGAGGAAGAGGGATTTTTTTTAAAAAGGGCTCACAAATTACAGTAAATGAGCTCTAGTAGTAGTAGTAGTAGTAGAAGTAGTAGTGCTCCGCTGCTTTGTTGAAACAACACACTATTCCCCTTTGGCTTTGGAGTACTTAACAAACAAAACAGTTGTCTGATGCCAGCATCAGCCCCTCTTCACTTTGCCAATGAAATGTGCGATCCACTCCAAAGGGAGAGAAAGAGAGACGGATTGTGTACAGAAAGGGGGGCAGGAGATTTGTGACGGCTTCCAGCTGACAAAGGCCTTTGAATTTTTCATGTTGCAGATACTAAACTTCTGTTGGTCTGGCCCAGATTTGGTGCTAATTAGTGCCCAGCTACATTCAAGGGCATACGGTTGAGCATGGGAACGCCAGTGCCACCTGTTCTCTCACTATTTCTCCCGGTCTCACCATCACCCCCATCCTGTCACACTGTATCTGTCTGTCGCTCTCTGTTCAGGCTTTATGCATCACTGGCCTGGTTTTGTCTTATCTCCTCTGTGCCATAAACCTAAAGGTTGAGCATTTCCATTCTGCTTAGTTCTACTTTTTAGCCCACACTGTGTTGTTTTACTTCTTGAATCAGAGAGAAGTGGATGTATACATCGCTCAAACATGAAGCCACAAAGCTGGCCTTTGCACCCAGAACACGGAGTTGAATTAAGGCTGCAGAACTGAAGCGCTCTGACATATCCCTCCAAGCTCTCCGTCAGAGGGGCCTGTGCTTGCTGGCTATTTGAATGAAGTATCTGATAGAGGTTTGATGGAGACAAACAGAGGAGGGCTTGTATCCTCCCAGGATCCCTGGCTGCTTCCTGTCCCTCTGCTCTGGGAATGAGCCAGGGTGACACAGGCCACGCATCTCCGCTCAATCCACCCACTGTTGCCTCTGTGGAAAAGCGATCGCTCTCACACCCTCATTCCCATCGCTCCGTGTACGTTTCTTGTGACAGGAAAAGCGTCTTTGGCATTTAGAGAGATGCCTCTCTGTGTGGCTTTGTGTAGGCGCAGCTGTGCGAGCCTGGTCAGGATGGATGATGAGATGCTGGGAAGAGCACATGCTGCTCTCCCCCCTCTTAAAACGTGAGGCTCTCCATCCTCTGAGAATCACTGCAGTGTACGTTGACATGGGAGTTTTTATGCAGATCGTGTACTCGCAGAGATCACGGACCCTGTCAGACTCAACCTCTGGCCCGGGCAAAGCTTATTATCTCACCAAAACCAGATTTGTGAGCAATTTCCTACACGGAGCTGCGCTAAGTGAGTTCTGATCCTTTTCTGCGGGTCACATGATGCATTTAAAAGCAGCGTCTAAATGAACAGAAATGTGCTTGAATCTAGTTGTTTCTGTGCTCTTGACACCAGTATCACTGCACAAATGACTTTAAAGTAGTCCTCATGGTACCAAACTGTAGCTGGTTTCGCTTTCTTATTTGAGAGGATTTGCTCCTCTCTTCTATCTGATGTGATGTACTAAGTGTTTTTCGGTTTCAGACTGTAGATTTGACAAAACAAGTGCGGGTTATGTTATGTTTGGGTGTGCATTGTAGCTATTTTCTTATGTTTTATAGAACAAACTGGATGAATCCATTATGAAAATAAGCCTTACTTGCAGGCCTACGCTATAGATGAATAATCTTGCATCTTTGCTGGAAGGGCAATAAGTAATGTGAGCAAGTTATATCTGTGGGAGGTTGCTAAACAATACCAGTGACTCAGTGATCACAAGTGATGGGATTTCTCGCTTTCAAATTTGGCTTTTTCAGCTCTTAGCTTGTTTTGGAGCAAAATGTCTGCATCCATTGGTGTTTCAAGGTATGTTTGCTTTTCTTCAACTTTAAAGTTCCTCTCTGGTTGTTGATTAAACCCCTAAAAAACATTCAGCCGTACATGTTCAAATTGGAAACTGATTCTGAAGAAGAACAATGGTACAGAAAGCCCCCACATGCAAACTGACAGGATTGGTTCCTTTGGTTTGTTTCATATGAAACTACGTAAGTCTGAATCTGTGTTTCTGGCTGTCATCATGCCTTTTCAAGGTGGAAATGCTCCGTCGTGGTGTTGTACTGCTTATGTTGCCCGTAATATGTCTTCCAGCATCTAAAAAACACCATATGGACGTGTTAACAGGGTAAAAATAAACTTGATTCTCACCGGAGGGGGTCTTTAATTATTAACTGCTGGTGTTGGGTGGACATTTTACCGCAGTGTTTTTCATCATTATGCATCGTGTCGTAGCTGTACCTTTTGTATTGGAGTTACTTAACTCACCTCTCTAATGTAAAATGTGCCAAACCCGTGCCAGTAATCTGCAGGATCTGTTCTCCCCAGGCTCTGACCTCTGGTTTCACCCCTGTCTGTCCTGATGTGAGTCTGGATGAGACGCAGAGCAGGGGCAGCTCAGTGAACCCACCCCTCTGTATCTTGCGAAAGCTCCAACCACACCACCACCAGCTCACTGCCTTCCTCTGATTGCCTTGCAGCCAGTGTCTCATTCACTGCTTCACCGCCCCACTGAGTTACATTTGAATATTGAAATCAGGGCCTGGTGAACAAAGGGGTGGTTTAAAAGAGATGGAGGAAATCACTCCGGTGTTGGGGGCCTCGCCCTCCAATCTGTTATGGAAATGTCATGGCAGGGAGCAGTTATGTTTTCATGATGGAGCGTGACATGGACACATTTTAATATTTTAATGTTTCTGCATCTCTGCTACTTTTATTTGTCTATCTCCAAGGAAGCAGGGCCCCACTGCTGGGATCTTTGTGGCCTGTTTTCAGTTTGAATCCAGTCAAAGCAGCTATAGAAACGTAGAAACGGCAGGCTTTATCTTTACTGCACACACAGAAAGAACCAACTTAAATGATTGTTTTCATGCTATTGAATTAGATTAATCCAGATTACCTTAACAAGTAATATTAAAGCCACTGGTTTAAGTTAGATGTACTTAAATTACTTGATTTCCTCAAATGAACAGGTTGCATTGCTGCAAATTCATTTTAAGGAATTTGACGTTGCTAGATTCTTTGGCCAAATGTGAAATGTAAAACAGAATTTTATTAATAGACTTACAAAAAACAGAAAAATTAAAAACATTACACACTTTTTCCAAAGTTAGAATATCAGTTTTTAACCCTTTAAGACCTGAGCCGCTGTGTGTGTTTTCCTTAGGAACAAAGGGGCTGCTTCGCAAGCTATATAGGCTGTAAAGCGCAACATCGTACCCCCCAGGAATTTTTTTCTGATAGCGCAAACCGTGACATAATTAGGAATTAAATTACCGTAATGACACTATGAAATTACCGTAATGGCACTATTTTGGCTGTAAAGCACAGCGACGTTGCGCTTTACAGCCAATGTAGTGTCATTACGGTAATTTCATTCATACCCCTCCAGGAATCCGTTCGATTTTTTCCGATAGCGCAAACCGTGACATAATTACGAATGAAATTACCGTAATGACACTGTGAAATTACCGTAATGACACTATATTGGCTGTCTATATTGGCGCAAACCGTGACATAATTACGGTATTCCAAAGTGTGCTTGCCCAAACGTGTCACCGATGACGCACTAGGACTTAAAG
>OMNN01098706.1:0-24300 GCA_900302755.1 Chromis chromis
GATGAACCCTTCACACGTGCTTTGCTGTTGGTTGGTGACAAAAAATTGCCTTCGGATGCGATAGCAATCTCAAAAGCCATTTACCTGGACAAATAGATGGGGGAATGGTAAATATGGAAATGAACTGCATATAGTTTGTGTACCACACATGCTTGTACATAACTTAATAAACGACCTGTTGGTACATAAAAGAGAAGGTCTGGGTAAAGTGATTTTCATCCACCTTCACTTCCACATGAAAAACATGATGAATTAGTCCTTGTCAGCAAAAAAATAAATAAAAATACATTTACGACATTCAAAGGAAGCTACATCTGCTCTGATGTGACATCTTACATGCAAACAGATGTAGGGAGCACCTGGACAACAACAAATTCCATTCAGGTACTTTAAGGGACTCCAGCAGCAAAGAGAAATCCTTTTTTCTGGCTAAACTTACTGCGTTTGGCCCACCATCAAGTGTTGTGGCAAGTGGGAGCTTAGCAGCGAAACACAACACACGCCACAGGCTCCTCTTACAGCTAAACATGCTGTTCCTCACACCTTGGTCTCCAGTCTCCTCTCTGCACAAGCTGCAGTCTTCTCTGAGATTTTCAGCGGGATGGCCTCAAACTGTTTATGATTGGCAGCGCTTCATGTTGGAGACCATGTTCCACATCTAATGGAAACCAATAGAACTGCGGTATAGTTTCCTTGACCTTATATCAGTGTAAAAACAAAACAACTCTGACTTTTAAGATGCATTTCAGCCTCCGCATGTGTCTTGCCAGGTTTGTCGACCCAAGTGATGATACCGGGAAAAGTTGTAAAAGTTTCTAAGGATGTCTTGTATAGCAGAGCAGACGTTACAAAGGCTTTTTCAGACTTCTATATTCTCCCCGGAACTTTGATATAAAGAAATCCGGGCCAGGCTGTGTCGACTCGGAGAATTACATCTCAGAGCAGTTTTGTGGAGGCCACTACCTCGCACATACCAAATCAAATCAAGCCTGTCAAATTGGAGCTGCTCCATTCCCTACCAGTCCCAAGCCTCAGTGTGTTTCCTTCACCTCCCTCCCTTTCCACAGCACAGCCGGCTTCTCATGTGCTCTAAGCGCTGTCATTACAACGTGGTCAATACACTGAATAAAAACCCTGTACTCCTGCTATGTGGAGCAACCTGGAGCATACGAATCAGTATCTGCGGAGAAAAGCTTGGCTATAAATTAATGTAGGTTCATAGATTGAGGCCGACTGGGTGTTTAATGGTTTGAAATACAATAGGTTGGAGTCTTCCACATATAGAGCCGCTGTTAGCAAAGGCGAGCCCTCGTCCACGTTCATTTCATGACTCACGTGTGTGCAGCCTGTCAATAGTAATGATCGCTCCTCCACGGACAGCATGTGAAACTGTAATTATCTGTTAAACTTAAGGCAAGGTCACTTTGTGGTGGATAATAGTTAACAAGTCCCAAGAATCACCCCGTCAGGATAAAAAGCGGCTGCACTCATTGAAATTATTGATTCAAGATGGATGAAAAGCAGAACAGACGAGTGCGGCACAAAGGCGGATCTGCTGTGTGATGTCCATCTGTCCCACATCTAATTCTGCAGGAAAACACACCAGATCTTTGGTTCCCAATATCTTCTCCACCTCATGAACATACAGGAAAATATAGGAATCATTTTCAATACAGTGCAGTCCAGTAGACCACCACCATCCACTATTACCTCAATAATAAACAAAACAAATAAAGCAGGATATTCCAAAAAAACTAAAAACAAAAATGATTTTAAAGTAAATTTTATAGCAGACTTTATTGGGTTGGATTGCTGATTTTTGTTCCTAACAAAGTTCTCAGTGAGCGTATAAAACACTATGTTGAGCTGATTATTTGTTTCTTTAGCATCTGTTCTGTTTCCTGTCTTGTTTTTCTCAATCTTAATGAGACAGACACATTATTGGATGTAGCTTTCATAAAATATTCAAAACCTCACCTTCTGTTTTACACAAATGTTGCTTGGATTTATTGATTTTAACAAAAATGGAACAGATGTAATCAAATGTCAAAAAGGAGCCTGTTTACAAAGAAATGTCATAAACAAGTAAGTTGATTTGTTTTAATAGTAATGAATAATTTAGGTTTTGTTCAATTTGCATTAAATATGCAGTTATTAATCCTCAGAACTGAAAGACTCCCACATCAACATTCAATCACATAGTGAGCATCTGCTGTAAATCTTAAACACAAATATGATCTCTGTCTCAAAGCTACACTTTAATAAAAAATTTAAAAGTTTTGTTTTTGACCTAAATTGGTGAGCTAACTCAACCAAACTTCCGGAATAATTACTTTATTCCATGAGAAATAAAAAAATGTAAAATTGAGAAAACTTTTCCTTCATTTTTTCCTTCATTGCTGCATTTTACTCAAATACCTTACAATGGTGGCTGCTGCAGTTGGGGACACTTTTGCACCAGAGTTTGTGGAAAGAGGTGCAATCACATTAAAGTTGGCCATTCAAGTACATTGTACTGTTTTCCTTGTGCACCGTTCTGTCGCTCCCAGTGCTCCTGCAACGCTTGTAATGCTCCCTGGACACTCCTCCACTGTGTCAAAGAGGCAGCCCCTCAACTTGAAATTCATTTTGATTAAGGGAAAGCCAAATTAAGGGGGAGCCAAATCTGGTGTTTATTGAAGGTGGAGAGTGATGACTTTGTTGTAATGGCCAAAAAAACCTGTTCATTATCACTGCCCTGTGACTGGGGACACCGTCCAGTTGGAACACCCACATGCCATCATGCCACAGTTCAGGTCATTTGCACCTAATCTTCTCTTTCTGACACCTCGGGACGTAACAGCATCCTGAGCATGCTCCCGGTGCTCCTGAATGAAAGGGCCTTCTCTTGTCTTAGAGATTGCAGCTATTCCACTGTGAAAACTGTTGTTTCCACTCTTAGCTGCAGACGCACCTCCCATCACCAGGGATGAGACAAGCAGAGACTTAACAAGAACATTGTGTGGAGGAAAAGATTAGCATTGTTTTCATTGTTATCTGAGAAATAACAGTTGCATTAAACCAAGTTGGACAGATCACTCCCAGTCTGGGTCATTTAGTGTTGACAATCACCCGATAACATCATAGTGTGTGATAGGTTTGCTATTTTTGGCCATCAATGTCTTTGTTTTGTAAAGTTTACTCACCTCTATTTTCCAGGACCTCATCCAAACTTTCCACCTCCGCTTGTTGTCCATGTTTGTTTTGGTACAAATACAATCACACTTGCTTTTCTTACTGGATTAGTGTGTTTCTTTACTACCCGAACCCAACAAACCTGAGCAAGTTCAGGATTTTTCAACATCTTAAGAAAAAAAAACCAGAACCGTTAAACTAATATAACGTGCGATTACAAAGACTCATCAGTGATTGATAATTATAGGTTGGTATTTATAAGTTTTAACAGATGGGAAGCTGCATTAGCTACATTTCTGAGGGATAATAAAATGCAATCTGAATACATTTCAGAATTAAATATGTCAGTACTTTTTAGAAACTTTGCTTTTAAGAAAACAAGGACAAGGACTCTAAAGGTAAAATAGGAAATAAATAGTGAACATGCCTGGGTGTCCTTGTTTAGTGGATCTAATTCCAAACACGAGAAATTCTAATCCTCTCATAATACAAGTAGGTAAAAAAAAAAAAGTTTTAATTAACATAAGCATGCAGATCCAAAAACAAATTTAGATACTGTATAAATATAAAATAGTAATAATAAATTCTATTCTGTTAAAAATGTACCCATCCAGGGACAAAGTATGGTTTCTAAGCCAGAGTGTTACATTAATGCAGAAGTTCCTTGTATACTTACTTCATAAATATAGATTAATATTTGCTCCCTCATTGTTTGTATCTAATTCTGAGACACTTCTGAGAGCTGCACAGAATAATTTGATTAAAACTCCATAACTGGTGCTACGAGCAATACTTCATCCAAACTGGAGCATGAATCCTTAATTCGGAGGACAATCATGTCTTTAATGTGATAATGAAGATATTGACCAAGTGGTAATGAAGCAGATAACTGACACATCAGTAGATAAAGCAGAGGTGCTCGGTATTTACATACTAATTTATGCATTTACTGTATATACAAGAATATGCTTATGTAGCTTAAAGCATAAAACTAATCAATATTCATCAGACATTGCTTGTTTGCATTTTTGCCTGCCTTAATAAACAAACAATAACAAGCTTAGTGCTAGTTTCACGTTCGGGAGGCTGATGAGTGCAGCAGCACAAAGTCCCAAACCCACGTAGAGTGTGAAGGAGCACAGAGGGAGGAGGAGGAGACAGTCAGACAGAAACAGGGGATCATCTTTCATTCAGACCTATTTTCTTAGTGATCTTAAAACTCCTTTTTTTTGGTATCACACTGTCAGCTCTGCTCCAGTTTTCTGTTCGGTAACAAAGTGAAAATGTATATTCAATCCATCATCATCTATCCTACAGTTAAAATGTCACCTTGTGTGTAATCCAGCCACCGGGAGCCAAACAGATTAAAGTGGATTTGCAAAACTTACTTAATACTAAAGAGCATGAAGCAGTGATCAAACCTCAGCTTTGATGTATCATGTAAAATGGATTATTTGCTTTGTTTTTTTTTGCTGCATTTTAAAGGAATATTATGAAAGGAAGATTGACATGAGTCTCAGCGGGATCGGCCACCCTGACTGTGTCAAATGGTGACAAAAATCTGCCACCCGGCTCCTCTAAAGCTCATTAATTATGACATCGCATCTCATTTGTGTAATCAGTACAATCACTACGTGTAGAACAACAAGTTGTGGTTTGACAGGGGTTATGATGCCGGCCTATTTCTTGACAGGAGCAGAGTCTCCACTGAACTGTTGATTTTACACATTTATACAGATTAAACTAACATCTTACAATGTGTTAATTAGTGAGCTTTGACAGTGATAGTTCCAGCAACAAATACATGGGAAATTAAAATGATAAAAAGGGTTTCTTTCTTTGCAAAAGAAAAAATCGAGGTAACACAGAAACGTACAGACAAAGAGCAGATTTGAGGTTGAGGTTTTGGGTGTGATTAGAGCTTTAGAGAGCATAAAGAGGTTTGTCTTACAAAGCAAGCTTAACATTGGCTGATGTCGTGAATGATGTTAGCCCTGATAATGCATAAGACACCCACAGGAATGATCCGTCTTTTGTCCCAGTGCTCACAGGGTCTGCAGTGGAGCCTCCTGCAAGAGAAAAGTCTGAACGAGTCCTTAACAAGCAGTGAAACACAGAAGTGGGATGTTTAACTGAATTCAACAATAAGTTAGAAGTGTATAGTGGGTCTGCGCTTGCAGTAAATGGAGCTCTTTAAGAGCAGCTGATAATACATTGAGGGATGTTGTAGGGTAAGAACAAAACAACAGGGTCATGCAGACCTTGGTCTTGGCAGAGGCAAACCTCCAAGGAACAAAATAGCAGCCCCAGAAAGTGGAAATTGATTGTAGAAAAAAAAAATCCATCACCAAGAGAAAGTGGCAAAGTGCAAATCGTGCCAAAGCAGACCAGGGGCAAAGAGTTTAAAAAAGTGTAGACACCCACAGGCTCAGGTGGGAACATATTTGGAGCGTGGAGACATCTGATTATCTGAGCAGAATATGGGCCGCAAGCATCTCCATAATTCCCACTAGTGGCTCACGGCTTCGCCTCCATGTTTAGACAGCAATATAGACACATGGCTTGTCAGGTTGCAAGGTTAGTTTTTTCCCTCCTGAGGTAGATGCGCTCCGTCGCGCACCTGATCATTTAAGTCCTTGGCTGCAGCAGCTGAGTGTAAACAAATGTAAATGAATTATTAACCTGCAACAAATTGGCAATTGTGTGTGAGGGTAAGTATGGAAGGAAATAAGTAAAAGGAAGAAGAAGCGGCCTGTAATCTGGCTGGAAAATGAGGCTGCGAATGAATGAGAAAGACTTGAAAAAAGAGAGCTATTGTGGGTGTGTGAACCTACTCTTTCACTTCTAAAAATTCTCTGGCACTATTAATATTTTCTGTGACTTTCACTTTCTCTTACACTTGAAGAACTGAAGATGATGTTCCCTTATTTATCAGTGTAATGCTGAATTTACATCAGGCCAACTTTAAACCACACACCTACCTTCAGATTTGTACTACTCAGACCCTTCCGCTAATAATTTTCCTGTCTGAAGTTGACCAACATTTGTACGCCCTGTGGAAGATGAGAGTCATGAATGTTCAGCACCGTGCACTCAAGTTTACTCAAGAAGTTGGGGATTCATGCTCAGGGATTATGAGCTCAGCCAGCGGTGCTTCAAAATATGCAAATCTGTCTCATGCCTATAACACAGGAGCTGTATGCCAAGTGTGGATGTACATTATGGTAACAGTTTTATGTTCCTCCTGCCGTTCACTCCTCTCCTGCCCACTGAAATTAAGCAGAATTGAGACAGTTTGGTTTCTGAAATGCTCAGCAGACCAATTGCAGCCTTCAGGGTCAAATGCAATTTGGTTGAATGTCAAATCTGATGGGAAAAAAAACCTCTCGTCTTTCATATCATTCTGTGTCAGCCTACTCACCTCCGTCCCTATACATCTCTCTCAGTTTCTTTCTGAGCATGTGACCTTGTTCAATCTCTCCCAGAGGAGCCATTTCTTTTCATTTTACAGTACGTTTAAGTCCTGCAAACCACCGGGTTTGTTGCTGAGGAAGCATATGAGTTGGATTAGAGGGAGAAGAGTGGAGCTCGTCTATCAGGGCTCCATCCTACAGCGGCAAGAGATGACTGGACACCACATACAGGAAGTTGATTTAAAATTCAGACAGATCTCATTTGTTTTACTCAGAGGAGCTGCTTAGGTCTTTGAAAATAATTATATAATAAGTGCAGATTCAGGATTAACTAGCACTGACAGTCTGCGTTTGTTTAGGAGTTATAGGCTAGAAAAGTATGGTATTTCTTTTTTCCTTACATCAGAATTAATCAGGAATTGGACATCTTTCTTGGCAGCATTGACACAAGACTCTGCATCTCCCCCCCATTCTCTCACCACACTCCAGGCAGCAGCCAGCAGGCGTCTCGGCCTCATGTGGTGTGGCCTCAGCTTTGAGGTCTTAATAAGTTGGGTGAAATGTAGAAGGTTGTAGAGCCTGAGTGCAAGCAGAAGCAATGTCTTCACTCTGCAGCAAATCCTTGTGATAAAGAAAAGTTTGTCTCTGGTATTTGGGATCAAAACAGAATCTCAAATAAAAAGTCTAACAAGAAGTTGCAGATAAGCAAGAAAAAAAAAAGAGCAAAGGCCCGAGTGGTGCAGGAAAAGCAGTTTCTTTTAAAGTGTTTCTTTGAAAAAATAATGCAGTGCAGAACAAATACCATGGAACTACTGTTTTTCCATCCAAAAGCATAGACAGACTTTTTAAAAACCAGCCAAACAGTCATAGACCTGTACAAATATTTACCTCTGTAGTGTAGATGTTTGAAACAGAAGAATTGGCTGGTGAGCTGTTTGGTAATTGCTCAGTGTGAAAGAAAAAACTGGTCATTTCGGTTTCAGTGAGCTTGCAGCCCATCTGTCGTACCGTGGAATGGCTTCAGCCCCAACTGACCAGTATCACAATAAGGCGACACACAGGCGTTACCTGCTCTTGCTGACAGACCGTGACAGTGGCCATTATCAGCTCCCCCAGCACCGTCTGAATAGCCGGTCCAGGTTATTATCTGGTGGAGTAGTTGGCTTTTGGCTGTAAGGAAAAAGGAATTTCAGACAACAGAAAAGCTGCAGGAAAGACACACTTTCAATAGATCTGTAGCCAAGGGAAAAATTGTTGCAGTCAAAGCTACATGAGGCATGCAGTTAGTCTCATTTCCTCAAGAGTACTTACAAATTTACCCTCTTTGCCAGGAAATAGCTTAAAGATGGGCCATTTAAAAAACTCTCACAAGCTCATTTCAAGTTTCCAGGTGATGGATATTGAGTACTGTGCACTTTCACATGTAGAGAGAAAAAATAAAGTATGCAACTAATGCTAATTTTACTTGATCTGAGACCAAATGATAGACACTGTATCTATATTTAACAATTACAGAATAATTATAAATGATAAAACGTTAACCTGTTAGACAAAACGATCCATCTAAAGGTTTCTAATACGCCGATCAGCCACAACATTATGACCACTGACGGGTAAAGTGAATAGCATTGATCATATTGGTACTATGTGGTTTTCTGCTGGAAAACCTTGGATTTTGGCATCTGTGTTGATGAGACTTAGACACCCAAATAAACATTGTCCCAGAACAAGCACACTCCCTCATGCAAATAGAAATCCCAAATGTCACTGGCCTAGCCCTGCAGGAAAATGCACCCCACCACATGGCAAACAATCAGGAACATCCTGGGGAACATGACAATCGCCCAGGATGTTGATTTGACCTCCAAACTTCCTAGATCCCCATTCTGACCAAGTATCAACAGGATGCAGTGGAACAAGTTGGATTGACAGAGGCCCCACTGCACAACCCAGAGTACCCAAAGGATCCACTGCCAATGTTCTGGTGCCAGACCCCATAAGACATCCTGAGAGGTCCTCTTGTCCATGTGGGCATGGACAAGAAGACGGTTCAGAGCATTTTTGACCACATAAGGGGGACCAACACAATATTAGACAGGTGGTCACAATGTTATGCCTGATCGGTGTAGACACTACTGGTCGTATAAGTAAGGCTGTAGAGTCAAAAACCCTGAGTGCATTAAACTACACCAAGCTTTTGTTTCTAAGAGGATAAATGTGTTATTTCATTTTTCAAAAGTTGCATAAGCCCCTTTCACACAGCCCGTTTTAGGTGGGACTGTTGCGTTTTTATTCCACCTCGCTGTTATGAGTATTTGGTACAGAGGTGGAATGGGGGGACATTGTCTTTGTTTTTAACCCAGCAGCGGAGGTAGTCACTGAGCTGTATTGACGTCTAGATACTACAGTGTTGCACCATGACTGAATGTGTAATGTATGCAATTAAAATTGGCTATACGAGGTGTAAGACCCCGGGGATCTGTGCTCCAAATGTAAAAGATAGACCGACCTTCTAGTTATATTTTTTATATGTGGCCCTTTTACACAGAAATGGGTCATAAAGTCTTTATATTAAACTAAATTAAACTACTGTACATGGAAACACACATGGGAGCAACATTATGCTGGCTAGTTTGGTTCCGTGTGACCTACATATAAACATGTATGAACATGGATGTGATGTCACCAACAGGTTTTCTGAATGGCAGTTTTGAAGCTCCTCCTAACTACCAGCCAGTATTTTAATATCTAATTAAATTTAGAAGGATAAGTTTTATAAAAAAAATCACTCTCCGTACAGTTTTCATGAATGGGGAAAAAATCGATACAGATCAAAGCTGTTTTCGTGCCAGGCTGTAAACATTTACAAACCTGCTGTGAAGTTGGACATTTTACCATTTGGTTCTATGGGGACTGGCTCATTTTTGGAGCCAGCATCAAGTGGACGTTCAAGGAACTGCAGTTTTTGGCTTCATTTTTCATCCCCACAGTTTGCTGCTTGGTCTGCAAAAGCAAAAGCACAATGAGGGGTCTCTTTAGTAGCATTATAGAATTATATCCTTTTGAAAAGGGACACAGTCTGGCTTCAAGGCTTTACTTATTGATCGTGAAAGTCTCTTTGATATGTTCTCAAAAAGACATGTCACATCATCATTCTTCATCCAACCAGAAAACATCAAAGTGTTAGAGCTGCAACCTTTAAGGACAAGACAATAAACAAGCCAGCCGTTGTGCTGCACATTTTTCCTTGCATCCTACCCGAGGTGAGTTTTAGCAGGCAGCTTTCTATTAAGCTATCTTAGAAAGAGTAGACCTGGATCAAAGATAAGGCCGCTTTATCAACCGCTTTTATCTGCCTGAAGGACTTCTGACAGGAACTCCACAGGAATCCAAGTATAACGCTCAGTCTGTCTTTCCTCTCCATCCATAAAGAAAACAAGTGGCACATTTGCTGTTTGTTTTGCAAATGTCGACATCTTTTCTGCTTTAAAGATGCTTCAGTCATTTGTCAGGCTCTGCCACTGCTTACTCCTCCAAACTGGAATTTTAACAGCGCTATTATCATGGCCTGCATTACAATGAACCTTCATCTCAGTCGGTACATAATGTGGTTTATGACTATTTTTGCCACTTTTATTCATAACAACACACTCAACTATTATTTTTATGCAAGTGGATGTAATCTGATTGCTGGAATCCCCTTACTCACAGAACTTGCACTACTAACTAAACCATTCACAAACATATCTATCATGTTCATTTAGACCAACAAGTGCCTTGGACAACAACAATAAAACATTTCTAATTTCTAATTGTTTTCATTAAAGTCAAAGGATCTGCTGAATAACAGCAAGGATTATGCAATTATCATTTATAACTTGCCACGTTTCCATGTTGGCTCGTGCCCACAACAATCTAAATGTTCCATTTCCCCTGATTGCTGATGACATCAATTCAAAACCAAAATAGTGTGACAAGAAATGATTTTGAGGGCTTTATATTACAGGTGCTTAAATTGCTTCTGCCTGTGGCTATTTCCTGGTAATGAGTATAAATGAATTGAAAAATGTAGATAGACCTGGACCGCCAGTGGAGAAATTGATTCCACAGTGGCTGACATCTCCATACTAAAAACAGGGGTGGAGTGAAAGAGGCTGAGGCGGCGGAGATTCTGGGGGAAGGAAACCTGCTCCACCCTGCTGGATGCTCTTTTACTCTTTTACAATGATTGAGCACTCTTGTTATGGTTTTGCCACTTCTTTGAAATATGCCATTCTTGCATTAGAATTATCAATATGCTGTACATTCAGTAAAGCCGATGACTGAATGACCACTTGATTAATTGCCCTTTACTTAGACGTATTGCTGATGTTTGTGTTTTACGTTTTCATCTAATTGCTTATGCATGATTCGGACATGTGCTGTAAATTGCTTCCATATTTCTTAAGTGCAGATCCGAGCCAATGGGCCACGATGAACAATAATCTATGCCGTGTTAATCAAAATAAGTAAGGCTCCATTATTTGTTACCGTCGTGGAGGGAGCCCACGATCCAGACACGCCTGCTGCAATCTCCCACAAGTTAGGCCAAATTGGATGTACTCCCATGAACTACTTACCTCTTTACATTTATTGTCAGTGAACAGTCAATTTTCACCCCCATCTGTGGAGATTTGTCTGGCCTTAATCTGACTCTGCATTTATAGCCTTGTAAGAGCGAGGATTCATTTTGGCAGGCCACTCACATAAACGCTGCATAATTATTGTCATTCAAATGCTTCATGTTCTTCTAAAGGGGAACCAGTAGTCCAACCAGACTGCTTGGTTGCCCAGATACTGAAGGAGAAATCTAAATGCAACAAGAGTGGATATAATTAACCACGGCATTATAATAACATTAGTGGTAAACATGCTGTTTTAATTGAAAACAACACATGCTGCAGGGCCTCAATAGGCCTCAGGGGTTTTTACAATAATGGCGGCACAGATCCTCATCTGAAATTAAGCCCACCTTTGATGACTTTTATTACACTTTTATTTGTGGGGATTCGTGAAAATGAAGCAGAGCAGCCATGTCAGACAGCAACAGCCACATATTTACCTAGTGACACAGTCGTCTTGTAACTAGAATGATCTGTGGGTTCAGCCGAGCAGCTGATCGATTGATTGATTGCATTGTACATTCACTTTGCAGGCATTTATCACAGCGGCAGATCACAGCGTGTCAGGAAGAAAATAAAAAACCCACTGAGTTTTCACAAGACACGTTGAGAAATGCTCAGTCGGTCAGATAATAATCACCAGCTGCTGGAAACACATTATGGTAGTCAGTAGTGTGTTGTCTGTTGGAAAATTTAACCTGCACCCAAATGCAGGACAGTGTAAACATTTAGCAACGTTTTAAGGGATTGTTTATTGTCAGATGAGGGTGAGGCAGGTTTGGAGGGGAGTGTGGCGTCAGGCAGTCGTGACAAACTCAATTTGGGTGAATTTCCTGGTAGGTCGGAGAGCTGAGTGACAGAGGCCGGCTGGCTGAGGGGACTCTGAGGTCTGGAGCAGTAGATGGATTAGGCAGAGGTCTGGTGACTTGGATGCTGGAACCTGAGGCACAGGAAGAAGCAGTATTAATCTAAAGCAAACTAACAGAACAGAGGAGCACAAACTTGGAGCAGAGCTGGCCAAGGCGATACTCCCACACGAGCTGGCAGGGAACGGAGAACTGGGTTTATGTACTGCATGTGGCTGAACGGATGATGAGGCTCAGGTGTGTCCGATGATTGTCAGCAGAGGGAAAGTAGGTCGCCACGCCCAGTCACCCGAGCACATAGACATACACACCGAGGAAAACAAGGGGAGAGGGGAGGGAGAAGAAACACCAACGGGAAAAAATGAGAGAAACAAAAGAAAAAGGAGTGATGTAGTGTTTGCATTGAGTTGAAGATGGTTTCAATTTCATGTTGTCCTTGCAACTCCACTAAACAATTTCCTTTTTGGAAACCTGGCATAGTGTGTTATTTTTCAATGACTACAAAGGTTTGAGTGGATTATCCTGCCTCAGTACAATGTAAAGACTATATGTTCATATTTATTGACAATATTCTTTATATAGAAGATAGTGATAGAAGAAATCAAGTGATAGAAGTTGTTGCCATTCAAATTACCAAAAGTATGCTATAGCATGTATGAATGGAACTGCATATACACCGATCAGCCATAACATTATGACCACTGGCAGGTGAAGTGAATAGCATTGATCATATTGGTACTATGTGGTGTTCTGCTGGAAAACCATGGATTTTTGCATCTGTGTTGATGAGACTTAGACACCCAAATAAACATTGTCCCAGAACAAGCACACTCCCTCATGCAAATGGCAACTCCAAATGTCACTGGCCTACCCCCACAGGAAAATGCACCCCACCACATGGCAAAAACATCAACCAATCAGGAACATCTTGAGGAACATGACAATGGCCCAAGATGTTGATTTGACCTCCAAACTTCCTAGACCCCATTCTGATCAAGCATCAATAGTGGAACTAGTTGGATTGACAGAGGCCCCACTGCACAACACAGAGTACCCTCTCCAGCCAGTCAGATTAATACAGAGAACTGAAGAAATAAAGCATAGCAGTACATTTTTGTGTTGTTTTAACTGCACACCTACTGTCACTGCTGATCAAATTTGAACACAACAATTTCCTGCTTATTTTAATCTTCGCAGCATCCCTTCAAAAATAGTCGTGCCACATCCAATTATGTAAATATGATACCCTGATTGTGGGCCATGGTTGCCAACCTGATAAAGGTAACATATAATTTCCTCTGATGGCGGTCAAAGAGCTGTGGAGAGGACTCGAGCTCACAGCTGATGCTAATTTGAGGATGAATTTGAGCTTGTTCAGCTGCCCCTGAGCTGGTTAAGATGAACTGAAGGGGTGGTAGAAAGAAGGAAGCAGGGCACTGAGGTGGCACATTTTAAATATGTAATATAAAAAACAAGAATAAGAACAAAAAAATATCAAAAGATGTGAGAGGATATATGGACTCAGAATCAGTTTGGTGTTTAATTGTGTGAAATAAAACATTATTACATTACATACACTGGTTTTAATGGCGTTGCTTCCCTCATCCAACACTTAGAGAATTAACAGATGGTGAAGTGCTAAAAGCCACTCTGAAGTTCTGTGATTTAGATACGCGTAATGCGCATTTACACTTGGCAAGAGGAGTTGTTCAGAGCAGAGGTGAGCCCATTATGGATCATGCATAACAAGCAGGCCTCTCTCAAGTTTTTGACTCAAAACTTTCAGTCAGTTTATCACGCCTCCCTCACTCCAGGGATCATGAGGATGTTTGTCTTCATCTGCCGCGATTGCCAGAGTAATTGAAAAGCCTTGTAATACAAAGACACGTCGCTGTAATTTGTAAAACAAGTGCTAAAGTAGATGTCAAGGAGGTGCATATATTTTGTCAGGAAATCTCAGCTTGTAGATTATAAGTCAATAGCAAAAGTGAAACATACATTTTAATCTGAAGCAGCCAGTGTTTCAGAGCTATTTCCAACTTTTTGCTCCAGACAGAGAAACGAAAACTCTGAATAAATCGACTCGGTGCTCTCCCTGACTGCCTGTGAACCACCTCTCTACGCTGTCTGTCTCAGAGCCAGGATGATGGCAGAGAAGAGGCTTTTTATGCTGACCCCTCTCCAACAACTCAGTCAGTGAAAACAATATGTGAAAGCTGGGGAGTCCAGCCAGACAAAGAGCCGCCGTCTGCAGTGTGGGGCGGGAGGATCCTTCCCTCCAGGCCAGTTGATGCAACAAAAACTACAAAGTGTCAGCGAGGGGAACGGTGTCCTGGGGAGACTTGGCTTGAGGACAGACTCCTCGATTCCCGGGTGAAATACTCTATTTGAGGCAAACTCACGAGGCTTCTGTTCAATCATGAAAATGAGTTTCTTTATGGCGTTGCAGGGATGATGACAAAGGAAAATGGTTTCTGTTTTAACTACGGGGCAGAATCGCCTGCACTCCCCTTCGGCATCATTGTGAGCATTAGAAACTCCAAAATGTAGGGCAGACCTCCTTTACAATTCCACCCTCCCTCCTTTCTGCATCTTTTGGGCTAAAAGGAGGTGTTCAAACACTGCTCTGATGACAGGCTTTTCCTGTGTATCTCCTCCTCCTCCTCCCCTTATGAAGCAGGACTAAATGCTTCTTGCTAAACTCCAACACAGAAAAGCTGAAACAATAGCATCAGTCTCTTGCAAAGAGCAGCTTATGCAGAAATTGTATTAGTGACTAATTCTCCTAAATCTCTTGTCAGTCACTGCATATAGGTTAAACACACCTACTCAAAGCAGGTTCCTCCACACAGACTATCTCTCAGTCCAACTGCTCCTCCATCTTTTGTTCCATGTGTATCTATCTCATTTTCCCTTATCTAGCCAACAGCAAATGCCTCTGGCACGACATAACGGAGAGTGTGATGGGTGGTCAAAATCGCTGCATTGGCCCGGCTTCCATCTCATTTTCAATTCATTTAAATATGCGATGGCACTGCAGCGTAGCCAAAATACACACTGGTTGTGTTTATGGACTCCTCCGAGTGCTTGTGCCTTTGGGTGGCGTCCCTCTGCCTCTCACAGGACTGTGAGTATTGACTGACCCAAATACATAGTTTTGAGTAGCGGTGGCACATTTTCACTGAGAAAGTGATTCATGCATCACAAGCGACTCGCTGCCAAATTAAATAGTTTACTTGTGAAGCTCAATTGGGACGACACTCATGTTTGCTGTATCTCATTGTGAACCTCTCCCACTGCCTGGAAATGATCCAAAATGTCTGACTTTCGCTTCGTTATTAAGGTGCACCAGGTGCAATTTTCATATCTCACCACTCACAGTTGACCATGATATACATCTGCCATCAGGAGCTCAGTGGTAGCACACTGACAGCTGCTGAGACCTGCTGATTGTAGCTGCTGAGGATTTCAAATCTCACTCCCCAGCCTGCTCTCCATTTTGGAACAAACTCCCTCTCCTGTATTCCCTCTCTCCCTCCCCTCCCTCGCTGGAATTACACAACACACATTTCTGGCTTTCCAAAAACTCACTGACTACTCTGTTTTGGAACCAAATCCCCCCCTGCCCATTGGAATTTCAAAGCACTCCCAATCTCTCTCTGCCCCCCCTCCACCACCATCTTGCATCTTCTCCTGCTTAACGATGGAGGATGGTGCTACAGCACGAGCCAGCGAGCACATTTCACTGTCGAGCCAAAAAAGCACATGAAAGAGAAATATTTCTACAGTATTTTTGCATAGTGATATATTATCTCCTCGTTGCATTTCTGTTGCGTTTGTGCCCTAGTTAGTGAGCTTTGTTTCTGATGTGAAAATGTGACTTCATTGTTTTTTAAAAGCCTCAAACTAGACTCTTGATATTAAAATATTTTATATTCCAAAGATCACAGAAGACTAAAGAGGGGAAGAAATCGTAGAGTGAGAGTCTAATCATAGCTCCCTCAGCATGGAAGATCTATGAAAGCTTCTGTATGTGCGCATAAAGCTGTGGGTAAAGTGATATTTTGCTTACAAAAATTTTGATGTCTTTGTTTTTTTAGCCTTCACAAACCAGAACTACGGGAAAAACCTTCTAACGAATGAACTGTGTTTATTTGCATAACGTTAGGCAACAAAAGTTTGGTGAAGTATTACTTTCAAGGCCAAGGAGCACTTAACGCTGCAACTACTTTGTGCAGTTTGGAAAAGTTCAAATAAAAGTCCTCTTCATAAATATGGCATGCACTGTTTATTTCTGCATTGTGTAAAGGTCTATTAGCAACACTGCCAGCTCTGTTCTGCTCTTTACTGGATTTGGTTTTGATATTAGAAGTAAAACATTGAAAACACAAACAAATATGTAAGCCAAGTAAACAGGACGAGGTCAGAAAAAACATAATGAATTTACACCTTCATTATGTGAATGGGAGCCCCGTGTGCACCCAGGACAAAATAAAAGGCAGAAATGTGACACTTACAGACATAAAACTAAAAACAAGGACTTCAAACCAGCATTAAACTGAATCTGAAACACAAGAATATCACCAGCACTGGGATGAAAGCAAATAGTATGTGTTGCATTCAGTGTCACATATAAAAAATAACAGTCCTATCTCACATTTTTTTCTGGGATGACTGCAGCTGTAATGTGAGAACAGCGCTGTTTCTTTTCTTTGTGGATATATTAACATAGTCCCTTTTTAATGGAATTTTGATCTATTTGGCATCCCCAAATAGAAATGCTTATAAAGAAGAACTGTAAGCCCAAAATGCATGTTTGAGAAAGTTATCTTCTTGTTTCTGAAACACAACCTAAACTACATAAATTTAAACATGGTGATTTTTTTTTTTTATCCTTGTCTGTAAGTCATATTTAAATAATAATAACTAGAACACGGTTTATGCAAAACATGTGCAAGTCACCACAAACCCTCTACATCTTGTCAACCACTCCTGCATGAAATTCTAGTCCTCTCCTTATATGAGCAAGGCTAATTTTTACTTTGTGGTGTTACTGGTGTTCCCAAACCTCCCCAAATGTGACTAAATCACCAAACTGTGCTGCTTTTACTCACTTCTGTGACACTGTAAAAACACACTGATGCATTCTGATGTTATAAAACCCTCCACCATCATTCAGAGATACTGTTGAGTCGTGCTTCTCTTACTGCTGATTATTCCATGTGCTATTCAGCTACGCAAGGGTGGACCTTGCATCGTACGCACTGAAATAGCTTGGCACAAATGCAGCCACTCTGCCCATATATACCACTGTTTGAAAGGAAAAATGATTTTCTACAATCATGAATGAATGACTTGTTAATAGATGATAACAGCTTGTTCGACCACCAGTGAAAGACACATGACAAAGCCTGCATGGATTTTACTGTGATCTTACTGTGCTAGATGGGCTGTTCTGAGGTGAAAACCTAAACAATAGAAGGTGGAGACCGTTTTATTTTGTAGGCAGCAAATGAACAAGCATACCCAACAACACTGTACAGTAGGAAGGGAGGATATAAGTGGAAAGAGGGGTTTGCAGACAGTGAGCGATGGACTTTACATTACAATATTCACAACTTGGAATAATGTTATAAAAATCGACCCTTATGGACTAAAAGAATATAAATAACTGAGAAATGGAAAAATAATCAAGCTTTATGATGGGTTCAAAGGTCAGGAGTCTTTATTGATTTTTGTGTCTCGTGTTTACAATGTCAGTAAATCTGAATGAATCATATTTGGTGCTCATGGTTTATGTAAAATGAACTGACCATTTTAGTTGTAGAGAATCTAACCTGTCTAACCTTGGGTGACACATCCATACTGACAGACTTTAAACATTTATGTCTCCATGCACATTGTTAAGCTGCACTACCCATGTGCATTAGCGTTTCTTCTGCTGTCCCTGCTGTGGTGCTATGCTAAGGTTTAATGAATAAATAAACCTCTACGGATTGAATATTCATAATAGAAAAAATAACACCCAAACTTGCTTGCATTTGGATGTCTAATGCCAAGACTTTTACAGATATCTCTAATGGTAATGGTAATGTATGGGGGGGAAATACATTACCATTACCATTAGAGATGGTAATGGTAATGGTAAGGTTTGGGGTTGTATGATTTTTTTTTGTTGCAATACCATAAGTGACCACTAGGATAAACTGACAGTAACACAGAATGCTGTGTGGCTGATGTGATCCTAGATTGTATCAACCAGAGGGACTCAGTTTGATGCTCTGTTGTGAATGATGGTTGAGGTTAGGGCAGTCTGACTCACTGGATGTAGACTATGGTTACAAGCCTGCCATCTTCCTACAACCTCTGAGCAGCATGCTAGTCACATGCTAGGTGCCAAGTTTTGCCAGGGATTTGGATCTTGCAAGAAGGCAGCCTTGCCGTTTTTAGATAGACCTTAACTCACTGCATGCAAATGTTCCACCAAACCAATCCCCCCATCACTATTTTGCAGTGGCACCATTGCTGCATCCTGGGCTTTGAACTTCCCAAGAAGAATGTGATTGGTTTAAAGAAATACAAGCAAGGCAAAGTGTTTTCCCCCTATAGCAGAATGATAATGGGGTGCAGCCAGACCATTCTCCATTCGCTGACACAGCTTAGAGTAAATTAAGGGATTGGCTGTTAGGATTGGGGTCTGATGGGTCAGACAGCAGAGCTAATCCAATCTAGCACCGACCATGCGGTACCCAGCTCTCTTATTACATCCATGTCTTCCACGTGAATCATCAATTAATCAAGATGCTGACATTTAGCCTTTTAGTATATTATGTTTATAACCCTCAAAATCCTTTTGCATGATTCTTGTTTTAACATTAACAACCTGGAAAAACATTGAAGTCAGTCAACCATGTTGTATTTTACCGACTCATGGTGTTTGCTGGCTACAGCTGAGAAAATCTGCCACTGACAGATGTCAAATCAGACATAAGTACCTGTGGGTGCTGGCTGAACAATGAGAAACCTGCTTTTTTCTAAAACCAGGGACACATTGTTTCCACTACTTAAATTCTTCTGTGGTAAAACTGCCTCTCTTATCAGTGTGAACAGCATGACTTGACAGGTGTAAACCAACAACACAGAGGCCGAGGTTAGCAAACCATCAATTGTCCTTCCTGCTAAACACTGGTGGGCCAGAATTCTAATCACACATCTTGCACATATACAATTCATCAGACCAACTTTTGTTTCCTGAGCTGCACAGTAAACAGCTGAATATTCTTCTACGTCCGCTGTGGCTGTTCCCAGTGAAGAATTTCACTCAGTAAAACTTGATAACCTGATTTCCGCGTCTCCAGTCAGAGTTGATTTACGATCTCGCTAATGTTCCTCATCTACCTCAGCTCATTACTGCTATGCATAGATTTTTTAGAATACATATACAATGGTAAAAGCTGTAATGATTATAAAACAAACCCATCCTCCACACACTGAGTGATTAATGGGCTCTGTCAGTCATGGTGCAACATTAGTGCAGCCATTTACGGAGCTGTGTCTTCTAAGAGCTCTGGAGACAAGACGGCACATACTGCTAACGTGTTTTGCTCTCGAATAAGGTGACGTACTGTCAAGCACTTGTATATCGGAAACATCTTGTATTCCAGTTGTTTAGGTTGCTGCGGTGCACACACTAGAGCGGAGACAACCTGCCACATGATAGCTGATGATACGTTCGCAACAATAGCAGCATGCAAGATAAAGTTTCCCCCTGTGGACTCGGCAAACTTTATCTCATCAAGTTGAACCTCTATATTCTCAGCAACCACATAAATAAACACAGGCGCTCACACACACACACCCCTGCCTCATTAAGCTAACTAAGCAGTAGTCCTCATGAAGGAAGGTGAGCCAGGCTGGTTCGGTTTCTGCCATTTATAAACGACTTCCCCAAATTAGCCAGCTCCCCTGTGAGGAGAGAGGGGGAACTTGGCTTTACAATCAGATCAAGAATCAACCGGGCTCGCCGCTTTGAAAAGCAAGAAACACACATTGCTTGGATGATGTGTGGTGCTGCCGACTGTGAAGATAGCATTATATTAGCGTCTTGTACACAGTCGCCCTCAGAACAAATATAATGACGCAAGCTGGAGCGCATCATTTGCTTGCATGAAGATGATGTTTTTGAATTTCGTTTATTTATCTTTTTGATACTCACTTCTCAAAAGTTATTGGAGATATTTCTGAACCGCAGGGCTTTTTGCTGTTGGTAGTCACCGCTGTGCACAATTACAAAATGACCTTGACAGAGAAGCAATGCATGTGAAGCCTTCTCCTTCCATTAAGACTGTGGGCAGTTTAAATAACACCATACGTTTCTGTTTACACAAGTAACCTCAAGGGAGCTTGCAAATATGTTTTATGGGTAATGGCCTCATCACAGTTGCTCTGGATTCAATTAATCAGAATGAGAAAACCACAGAGCGGCCTGTGCAAACAGAGGATTCATCAATGAATTCAAGTCTAATATGCCTGTTGACAAATCACTGTCCTCCACACATGCTATAAAAACAAACCTCTGTTTGCGTACTGTATCCTGTTTTTTCCTTATATTTATAACAAGACAATGATTTTTCCTTTCCTGTAACCTGTAACCTCATTCATTTTATTGAAAGAGACACAGTCATTTATATTGACTGAGAACCTCCACTGTTTTACTTTCAGTTCCCTACATCTGTTTTGTTTTAGTCACTCAATATCACTCTGCGTGTGAGTCCATCAAAATTTATACCATGTTTCAGTGGAGAGTAGACAGGTTAACAAAAAGCCTTTTAGGAAAATGTGCCGCTTAATTAGCTCATCAAAACATAGCATCCCAGAGTGACACTAACTCCACTGCCGCTATCATCTCAGCATTTACAGTAAATAAAGGAAATTGCCGGTGGGAGAAGTCTTCAGTGAAAAAGATGCACCCACGGCATTCATAATATTGCAAATTTTGTTGAAGGTTGGATGGAAAACAAATACGAGGCACATATGACTCAGTCAGGACCCCTGGGTGTCACATTTGAACGCGCTGGGTACCCTTTAGTGCCATTTCTGATAGACCGAAAAAATTCCCTGAGACCAAATTATTTCTGCTGGTGTCGTCACTGTCGCTTTGTTTGCCTTGTAACGTGCTAAAAGGATATATTTGAACTAGGGTTACAATGGATCACAAAGCTCACAGTTTGGATCATATAGTGGCTTTTAAGTCACAGATCAGATCATTTTCAGATCAGCATGAAAAGAGAAAAGAAAAATAGATATTGCCTTGACTGTCACTGCTGACTGCTTTTAAAAGTGCCTGTTCACGCACAAGTGCTTTGTATCAGCACTGCATTGAGATTTACAGAATTATTTCCAGCCAAGGTGGGGGTGTGTTATCAGTGCCGTTTATTTGTTTATAAGCAGGATTATAAAAAAAATATATATCAGGGGTGGATCCAGATCACTGTCTTTAAAATTGTGAGATTGGACATTGACCTTGGTAGAGGACTGTGCTCTCCAAGTACCTGTTATTTTAAAAAAGTAACAGCAGCAGTGTATTGTAGCTATATTTCACCTTATGATAGTTAAAATGTTATATTTATTGCATGGTTTACAAACTGAACCATAGATGGGGATCATGGATCAACTATATACTATATCCATTGCACACTGATTTTAACCCAAACTTTGACCTTTTCCTGGATCTAACCAGCCAGTTTTTGTGCCTAAACTTAACTGAACAATGAATGAAACAAAGTGAATTGAAATGGTTCTTCACAGGACACAAACTTTAGTCTCCTCAGGGCGCTGTGATTTATGCCACCACATAACTCCAACATTCGTATGTGACTCTTTCAGACTGGAGAAATGTCTGTGTATGTCTATTACTGGCACAGGAGGAACAGACGCCAAAGGACACCTTGTGCGAGTCTCTGAGATAGCAGCAGATTTGACAAACTGGCAGTTTTTGATGGTCTGAGTAGGGAATGTGTTGAAAATACATATATTTACCAAAAATATCTGGTATGCACCAACAATTGTTCACCAACAACAGATAATAACTATCATCTCAAAAGGTGCACTCGCCTGCTGGGTTTGCTTTCAACCATAGACTGTGTATAAAAGACAGACATCTTGGACAAACAGTCTAAAAAGAGAAGCCAAAGCTGAAATGTCTTAAATCTGCATTGTTTCTAATGGCCAGCAGGGGGCGACTTCTCTGGCTGCAAAAAGATGTCAGATTGTGTAGAAGTCTATGAGAAAATGAGCCTATTTCTCAATTGATTTGTTACATCAATACATATTTTCCTAATGCGTTTATGGTCTCAATCGCCAGTTTCAAGACTTTCTACATACAGCATGGTGTTACTTTTGTAAATTATGGTCTCATTTAGAGTAAAATAAATGATGAAGTAGGGTATGTTTTGGAATGTGACTATTTTGAGATTTTCATGTCGCTGCCATATGCGTCGTGTCCTCGTGTTCTCAGTACGATCAGCATCTCACCCATCAAGTCCGGTTTCAAAAGACCTACATGGCAACGGTCAAATGCCAATTAAAATCTTCTAAATGGTAGCCCACAAACTAATAGATAACAACTTGGTGGCTACAGTCTTTGCTTGTGACCCAAATCTCACTGCCCATCAAGATTTCCAATCCTACCACATTCCCTCCGCCCGCCTTCTTGCAATTTTTAGCAGCTCAGCAGTGAAGTGTTTGCTATCAGTCAGTGAGTGACAGCTCTAAACAGTTTGTTCTCCACATAAAAATGACAAAGCATCATTAACACCTTATTATTGCTTTGCACGGCAACATATCAGCTACTCACTGGCGTATTTTTGCTGGACCTTGCCTCTAATTAGCTTACTTACTTGTCTCTACTGTTATAATGTGAGAATGGGACTGATTATTGTGTCTCTTACTGGCCACCATGAGGTTTGTCATTATTAGGGAAGTATAAAATTGAATGCTATTGTCGCAACTGTCAGCAGATTTTATTTTTTACTAAATACTTGAGCCCGGCCAAAGATAAAGCACCTATTCTCCTGCTGTGTGGATAAATGTCTGAAGAAGTTATTTATTATTTTCCTTTTTAATAGAAAGCATTCTACAATTGCGGATACTGGAGGGAATACTCGCTTTCACCGAACTTGACAAAAATCCTCCAACGTCTCATTCATTATTAATGTCAGCTGAATCTGTCTCTTTTTCTCTTTGTCTGAGGGTGTTTGTGCTGGTCAGGCCACAACGGGAGATATTATTTACATGTGTTTCATCTCGCATGTCCAAAGCTGTGTTTCGCACTAGAGGGCATTATGGGCCATGAATGATGATGCATTGTAGTGCCATGCACACACACTCACACACCTGTTTTCACACTGAGGTGGGCTCAAATATGAATTTGCACTCACAAGTGCTGATGATAAGCTCTGTCGCTCCCTGTGTTTTCTGTGTAAGGCATCAATAGGAGAGATGCAAGAATCGCCTCGTTATCATGTATAACACTGCTTGAACTTTGGGCTTGAGTCTTTTAAGAGGATGTGTTTAATATTTTTGCAAATGATTCTTAGTTTTGCTCCGTGGTAGAGCAGACGGCTTCGTTAAAGCGAGGCTGTCAAATGCATTAATCTATGTTAAAATGTCTCCCAGTTGATTTCCTGATTGTGGTAATAATGTGGCAATCATTCTCTTCCTCGCGGTTGCACAGCCCACCCACAAGGGACTCTGAACAAGATCAATCAAATGCAAATACTGTTAGATCCAGGTCTGCTTTGTAGTCATCAATCCTTTGTGAAAACAGTCTACTCGCGTTAGTCTCAGATTTGACCTGATGTCATGTCAAATATGGCGGCGATACCAGCGAACACTTCTGCACCTTCCTTGTTAACAGCGGTTAAATATTACAGCTACAGGGGCTGGAGATGACCTGCACCTCCTCCGGCGTGCAGCAGTGAGGGGGCGGAGGGCAGTCTGACCCACCGCCCCCACCCCTTCCCCCTCCTGATTTAATTGCCCCACAGGGAGCTGCTTAGCCCATCCACTTCATGATTCCCCTCTGGTGGTTAGAACCCTGATGGGGATGTTTAAGGATGGGAAGCCTTAACGCCCCCATTTGTTTTCCTGTAGGTAATCGATGGCAGACTCAGGGTTACAGCTAAT
>OMNN01098708.1:5248-19295 GCA_900302755.1 Chromis chromis
ATTTTTTTTTTTTGTTGTCTGATTGTTCTGAGCGACACTGACGATGGGTAAATGATCAGAAATATCAGTATATAATATACCACTCTTGAAATCCCAGTCAAAGAAATTTGTAAAAATGTTGTCAATAAGGGTTGCAGATTTATGCTGTTCCCTACCATCTCTCCAACAGATCGCCACCGCGCGCTACCTTAGCAGAGCCTCCACCATCATCACTGACTGTACCCATCCAGGCCACCATCTCTTCAACCTCTTGCCCTCTGGAAGGCGATACAGATCACTTAAAACCCAGACCAACAGACTTAAACACAGCTTTTTCCCCACAGCAATACGCACCATGAACGGACCATAAAATACACCTCCAAGTGCAATCTTTTAAAATCTTTTTTAAATGTATAAATCTATTCGTACTTTTAGATTTTTTTATACTTTATTTATTAGTGTGCAGGTATAGGTGTGTGTAACTGTCTTTTTGAAGTTTGTGTGATTGTATTGTATGGATCTTTTTAAGCACTTTAACTAGATGAGTACACACAATTTTGTTGTATTTTCTATACAATGACAATAAAAGCAATCTTGAATCTTGAATTAAAATGGGATTTAAATCTGGGCTTTGACTTTGCCATACCATAACTCAACATTTCTTCCGTCCCTGAGGAAACAAATCAACCTCGAAGCATAATCACTACTATACTTAACTAGTTTAAGCTTGTCTTAAAGCTGTCTTTGGTCTGCCCCATGTCTACTGTTGCTTTGTCCAAACAACTTTTTGATTCATGTTCATTTGTCCCAAAAGGAATGCTCTTTGCTTACATGTTTGCTGTTTTGCACTAATCATTTATTTGGACTGTAAAGGCTTTTTCCTGGTACGTCTTCCACGCAGTTCAAATTCTTTTTGCAATTAATCTCTTCCACAGCAATAGTTACAGAGTTACCTGCAGATCCTGTGATGAAATGTCGGGGTTCTTGAGACTAGTCTGCTCGGGCGATCTCTCCTGGACAAACAGGCAGTCATTTAACATCACTTGTAAAAGTGTGATGGACAAATCAGTAATAATCTAGTCAGTGACACGATTCCCAGCATTTTGTGTTGCTTCAAAAAGAGACAAATACTGGCTGAATATTTGCAGAATTTGTAGTGTACAAATCAGCATCTACTAGATGGTGGTGGGCTGGCTTATACAAAAACTCAATATCAGCTGGCTGAAACCGCTCATACACATCAGTATGCAGAGTTTACACAGGAATGTAACCTGAAGAAGAATGTTGTATACAAAAAATAAAAGTACAAACAGGCTGTTTGTGATTTTAGATTGAATAACACTAGAATCCCCAGCATCATTGGAGTTGCACTACAAACACAGAAATCAAAAAATCTGCAACCTTCACAAGCACGACCCATGGGCAATAAGGGTCATATATGTATTTGGCAAAACTCCTGTGTCTGTTTAAATTCAATGTACTTTTACAATCAGGCAGGCCAAAAGTCATTGTTAGGTTAAGCACCTGTCTGAAGAATGTTCTACCTTTGAATAAATCACAGTTTGAAATGGATTAGGCCCATCAAGGTAAAAACAATACAGTGTAATCCAAAACTAATGCACTAATGAAGGAATAAACATTATACAGATCTTTGTTTTCGTTATAGGATGGACAAAAAAAATAAAAACACCGTCAGTATAAAGCTGTAGTCTACAGTTCAACAGCGCCATAAACCACAGTCTCCAAAATGACTGTACATTTCAACAACACTTCACTGCTGTATTAGATCGTATTGCTTTTAACTATGTGTACTAACAGCATACACTTGTACATTGCTAAGAATAACCACTAAACTGCATCCAGCCAGCTAGGCTGTGTAGGCTGGAACCTAAATGATGGTAAAAACACAACTTACAAGCTTGACACGACATCTTTAATTACAAAAATTTATTTCAAATATTCTTAACCAATTAGTTCACTTCATATATTTGATTTCACTTAATTTGATATCAACCACACAACATGAAAAACTCCAGGGAAGAGAGGAGTTAAAGAATTGGGCATTATTTCAGCTCTAAATACTCAGATATTCTCACAGCCTGGAAACAAGCCATAACGATGCCATAAAGACCATACTGCACAGTTTTTTTCCAGGTCTATCTTAAAATGGTGAAGTTATCTCTTAACATCCACAAAATGAATGAATGATGAATGGAACATTTTTATTCACTATGGATCATAGTAATAACTGTTGCTCATGTTTCATTTTAAGTCCACACAGCTGTTTTTTCCAGCAGACACCTTGACCTTCACCAGCTCCTCCTGAGCCATGGGCTCAATGATAGTGCCCAGCTGGGTGACAACCTTGGGCTTGGTGATCTTTTTAACAGTCCGCTCTGTATTCCAGGTGCGGCCCAGGGGAGAGCGAATGGTGCTTTCGAACTGTGTGTGGTTCTCAAAGGGAAAGGGCAGGGAGTTCACCTGGTGGAGGCTGATGAGGCTGTTCCTCTTCTCCGAGATGATGACGCTGGGCAGATGCTGATCTTTCCGGGGTGGAAGTGGTGCATTCTTCACTCTGAACCTCCTGCGTTTGCTGCGTGATGGCTTGAGGCCTGTCCCTCCCCACTCGCCCCACCCAGGTAGTGTCAGGTCCACTACCTTAGGCGTCCCTACATCCGCCTGCTTCCTCTTGTCCTTGAGGAATTCCGAGATGACATCGTCTCCAGCAAAAGCCTCTTTAATGAGACCCCTCTGGTCCAGCTTTTCTTCTGCCTCCTCAGAGTCCTCGATAGTCGGAGTGAGCAAGACTTTCATGACTTTTGTCTCTTTGGTGAGAACTTCTTTCAGTTCAATCTTGTTCTTTCTTTTTCTGCTTTTCCCTGCCTTTTGTGTTGTGGATGGGAGGTTTTCTGTGGCAAGGGGCTTCTGGGCCTCAACGTGTACTTTATCAGTGGCTGCGTTCTCCTGAGTGAGGAGCTCCACATCCCCCAGAGTCATCGCTTCTGCTTCTGGCTGAGTTGAAGTGTCTGTGTGGCCAGCATCACCTGCTGCTTCAAATCTACTGTGACCTTCTACTATTTTGTGGAAAAGGTTTGTGAACTCTGAAAGTCTCTCCTCTTCTGTGTCAGAAGCAGCTGCATCCTCAGCTACAGCTTTGCTCTCTTCCTCTCCTCCTCCTCCTCCTCCTCCTCATCCTCATCCACAGACATTACTGCTGCCGTGTCAGCCTCCAGAGCCTGACGCCGTTTCCTCCTGCTGTCAAACTCTCTGAGGATCACACTGTCTTCCGTTTCCTCAACTTCCTCCTCCTCTTCTTCTTCTTCTTCAGCTATATTTCCCAGCCCTCCAGACCGTTCTGTTTTCAGACCCACAGCGTCATTATTCTCTTCCTCTGTGGGATCTTCAGAGAGCCTCCCTCTCATCCAAGGATTTGAAGAATCCAGTTCTTGCTCAGCATCATTCACAAAGTCAGGCAGCAGTTCTGGGTCACCTGCTTCCTCCTCTTCTTCATCATTCAGTGAGGTCACCAGCTTCTGGGTCAGGTCTTTGTTCACCTCCAGCTGCTGCTGCATGGCTTTACGAGCCCCCTCGTCGTATTTAGCCATGATGGCCTTTGACCTGGCCCACTTGCCGCTGTTCTGATGCTTCAGTGACATCCTCTCCTGCATCCTGGCCATCTCCATCTTATTCAGCTCCTCCAAGGCAGCAGCAGGGTCTGTCTTCACCATCTCATCAAACTGCTTCAGGAACTCTTTACGCTTGGCTTTGTTCTGCACTTTGTGGAATTTTTTGCTTTTGATCTTCTTCTCTCTCCGGGCCTGGGCCTCATAGTAGGACTGCAGAGCCCGGGCTTTCTGCAGCTCTGCACGGCGGACCTTGGCTTCCTCCAGGCTCATCGCCCTCATGGAGGCCTCCTCAGTGGGGGTCAGAATGGGGTCGTTAATGGGCTGCTTGTTGGCGGACAGGAGGGCAAAAACTTCCTGCTCGAGTGGGGTTTGGGCTTTCCAGCCTGTCACCACTCTCTCCATGGGTTTAGGGCCTGCAGGTTCCTGATTGAGGGGGAACACGAGCTGCTCGGCCCTGTGGTTCTGTGAGATAATGCTTTTCCACCGGCTAACATCTGTAGCTGCCTTCTGAAAAGCCACATCTCTCTGAATCCTCTCACTCTCCTGTTTGCTGAGAGGGCATTCGATGGTCTTACTGCGCTGCAGATTCTTCAGCTGCTTCTTGGTCTTGGCAGGGACGGTGGAGGTTTTCTCCATGATCTGGATGAGGTCCGACAATTCCACTCTCTCACCCTCGTCCTCCGCGTTGACCGTAAACTCAGACATCTGCACAGCCGCCTCGGATCTCTCCCCGAGAGTTTTCCTCCTCTTACCTCCGAGAGCGCTGATGGCCTCCAGCAGATGTTGACGTTTTCGTTCATCCTCGCCGTCCTCCTCCTCACTAGTAATGTCTTCATCTGCTCCCTTTAAATCCTCGTCCACATCGTCGTCATCGTAGACAACCTCTGGCTGCGGCTCTGAGCTGTTCACCGTCACTCCAGAGCTTTTTTTAAAGACCTTTTTACTCACTTTCTTTGTAACTTTAGCCATGCTGGACTAAACACCGCGGAGCCGACTGGACAGGGCTGTATATACACGTGTGCCGTAAACCGGACCGCTGTCGTAAAATTGTCGACGTAATGTGAGCAACATTGTCGCAAAATATATGACCGCCTCCTCTAGAAATGAATAAAAAAAAAAGAAGATACACGTCAAACAACGACGAAAAATAAAATATTGAAAATATAGCTTACTTTAAATAAAATCGGACGAAAATAGGTAAAAAATATGATATTTTTACGTTCATATAATTTTATTCAAAATTAGGGGTTGCTTTTCTTCACATGCTTACGAATATATATTAAAGTTTACAATGCTGGATTGGTTTTAATTATGGTAAACATATGACTGGGAGCTCTGCAAGAAAACAGCGGTTTAAATAATAAGAAAATTCTTCTAATTTAGAGAAGGCAGTAGAGAGAAATAGCATATTTCTAACTGTTGTCTCTCATCGATGCAAATAATTAGACTGAAACATTAAACATTGGTTTTTACTCAAGTAAAAGAGAATAATAGAGATGCTTCGAAGAAACAGTGAAATTGTGCATTATGCAGAACGGCCAATTTCAGACTGATTATACAGTATACAACAGGAATGAGTGCACCTGTGTGCCATATCACTTAAATTTCAGATGATTCACAGTTGCAGTGTCACTTAACAATAGTTGCATCAGTTCTAAGCTGAACAGTAGGGTATCTGCTCTTATGTGAATTTAAAAACTAGCAGTTTAGATTTACTGCAATAAAAATATAGGCCCCACCTCGATGGAACAAAAGTCAGCGTAGCTTTCATTACTGAAATTCAGCTCTTTTATTTTTTTATTTTCTTTTTGATGACAGATTCAATCCTCAGAAACTCCTGAGTGACTTATGCAGTGTGTTTGGATGGATCATGCCGGAATATTTCTCTTCTGCAATGCTTCTACAGACTGGGAGTCATCTTGTCCGCCAGTAACTTCGTATATCCACAGACATTCATGGTGCAATCTATAAATGTCATCTTCCAAACACCTTTTGCACTCATGCAGCGCCATATCAACACTCCCACCTCTGTGTTTCACTGTGGAGAATATGCATTCACTGTGGTAGTCCTGGCCAGGTTCACGCGAAGCATGCTGGACACCATCTGAGCTAAACAAAATTATTTTGGTCTCATCTGTCCAAAAAATGTACTCCCAATATTCATCAGGCTTCTATTCATGTTATTAGCAAAGTTTCATAATGGACTGTAGTCTGTGCCAAAGAGCAAGCAAAAGTGATTTTTCTTTGATGCCATCCATAGAGGGTGATGTTATACCATAGTCGTCACACTGTCTGAGCTGTTACACAGTGATTTCCACTGATAATGCCCGTACCAACTATGAAGGACCTGTCTGTCTAGTTTTTAGAGCTAAATTGTGAAAGTAGCACACTGTCCATGGCGTCATTTTAGTAGGATGGTGACTGTGGCTCTGATTAGTGGTCAGATGACTTGATCTATATCTCCTGATTACAGCTTTAACTGTGTTTTCACAGATTTTTAGTCAGTTACTTTTGTATCAGCTGGAGGTTTTTAAGAGAGTTATTGGGACATCCCGATAATAAGGAATTACAATAGTCCAGACTAGAAGTTACAAATGCATGGACTAGTTTCTCAGCATCACTCTGAGACAAGATATTCCTGATTTTTACAATATTACGTAGATGAAAGAATGCCGTCTTACAGACTCGTTTTATATGCAAGTTGAAGGACATATCCTGATCAAAAAATGATTCCAAGGTTTTTTACAGTAGAACTGAAGGCTAAGGCAATGCCATCTGGAGTGACTATCTGGTTAGATAGTGTGTTTCTGAGGTGTTTAGAGCCAAATACAATAACCTCAGTTTTGTCCGAATTTAAATGAAGAAGGTTACAGGTCATCCAGGCCTGTATTCCTTCAGACATGCCTGGAGTTTGACCAACTGATTGGTTTCATTTGGCTTCATAGATAAATATAATTGGGTATTGTCTGCATAACAATGGAAATTATTGCAGTGCTTCCTAATAATTTTTCCAAGGGGAAGCATGTACAAAGTAAATAATATTTGTCCTAACACAGAACCCTGTGGAACTCCATAAGTAACTCTAGTGCGGATGGAAGAATCGTCATGAACATGAACATGAACAAATATACATATTCCAGTCTATGTAATAAGATGCTGTGATCAACTGTATCAAATGCAGCACTGAGATCCAGTAGAACCAGTATAGAAACTAGTCCACTGTCTGAGGCTATAAGAAGATCATTGGTGACCTTCACCAGTGCTATCTCTGTACTATGATGGATTCTAAATCCTGACTGAAACTCTTCAGACAACCCATAGGCCTAATACTGAGAAAGTTCTGGTTTTCACAGATCATTTTATAACCTGATCATGCAGTTATGCCGATTGGACATCACAGAGTTTTAATGGTGACAGGATTTCTAACTTGTGTGTCTTGTGTGTATTCACTTTTGTTGCATTGGGTTTCTACTTTGGGGCCTGAATTCTCAATATAGTCTTTCTAAAGTATTTGTTTTTGATTGGTCATAAGAGGAAATATTGTGTTCGCCAACTTAGCCTGGGATCCTTCTGAGTGGAGTTTGCATGTTCTTCCATGCAGCGTGGGTTTTCCGGCTTCCTCCCACTGTCTAAAAACATGCTGAGGTTAATTGATGATTCTAAATTGTCCATAGATGTGATGTGAGTGTGCTTGGTTATATGTCTCTATGTGGCTCTGTGATGGACTGGCGACCTGTCCAGGGTGTCCCCTGCCTTCGCCCTGAGTTGGCTGGGATGGGCTCCAGCCCCCCTGCCACCCTACAGAGGATTACAAGGTTACAATTTCCTTTAGCAGACCCTTTTATCCAAAGCAACGTACATAGGTAGGTAGGCGGGGCAGCTTTAAGGACCTTGCCTAAGGGTCCTCACTGGATACCTGTACCCTGACCAGGATTTGAACCACCGATCTCCCATGCCAAGGTCTGGGGTGTTAGTCACTGAGCTATCCAGCTGCTTCTGCTGGATTAAGCGGTGTATATAGATAATGGATGGATGGGTGATAATGCACAGTGTCGTACTCATTTCTGTCGTATACAGTATTTACTGCCGTGTTACGTTGAAAGTGTCCCTGATGTTACAGCAGGTTGAGGCTGTAAGGTAATTTTAACTTTTTTCTGCAATAACTTTATGTATGGCTGGTCAGCTTAATCCATAGGCTAATAATAGCTACGTCATGATTTTTGGTAGTTTATTATATGTGTTTTACATTAGTTGGATTTGAATCTGCAACTAATTTGCAACCATAACTAAAGCAGCGAAATAAATGCACAGTAGAGTAAAAAATTGTAGTGTTATAATAGTGAAGTCAAATTGTAAAGTACTTAAGTACATGTACTAAATTACATTCCACCACAGACTTTTAATGTGTCACAAGTGTGATATCAGTGTATAAAATCAAAAGCTTTGTTTAGTAATAAAAATGTTTTACTTTGACCTGTTAAGTCTGTTATTCCTCCTCCTCCTTCTGGTCAGCATTTTAACAATCTCACTGCTCCCTCTGCTGGTGAAAAGTAAAAGCACACTGTTTTGTCTGTTTCCTAATTGTTACAGTCAGTGATTGTCCAGTGTTTAAAATAAAATTAAAATAAAAACTCTACCAAATTATAGATACGATTTTAAAAAATATATAATAATAATAATAATAATAATAATAATAATAATAATAATACTTTTTTTTTTAAATGTTTCTATTTGTGTGGAGCCAACCCCAAACTTCTCAGTGAATGACTGTCATGTGTAGCTGTCATGTGACCTGGAGTCAGCTCTTCAGCCCAACATGGCGGCGGCTACGTCTGTTTTCCACCGAATGAGAACTGGGTCGAAAATAGGAGCCCAGTACGACCAAGAAGGCAATGTCATTCAGGTAGAGATAATTATTATCGGGTTTTTTTTTTTAAACAACTGCAACGAAGCACTAACTGTAAAAGTGCAGTCAACAGAAGTAAACATTGAGGCTGGTTAGCTAACGGAGGAGCTAGCTTGTGGCTGGTAAACTGAATTTAAAATGCGTTTTAGCCGTTGAAATGATGCCTCGTTAGTAAGTTCAACAGCAGTTTCAAGGTAGAATAGAGGAGTGTCAGTGAAGAACATGTATGCCAGAAGCGTTGTTGGGATGGGATATAAGCCCAGTCCAGCACTTCAGAGCGAAATGAATGCTATTCTCTTGGCAAAATAAGGTCACCACTTTCTTTCTATGCTCAGCCCATGTCCCACATTACTATCACAGTTCTACCAGTGTTTCTCAAACTCAGTGCCTTGTCCAAATTGTTATTTATATTATTTACAATTGTAATCTTGTGTAAAGTTGTGTTTTGAAAATCTATTCTCATACGTTTCATTTATTGTACAACCTGGACAGATTGCCTTTTCATCACAGCACACTCACCTGCACGCCTGTGACCAATGTAGAATCCCCAGTTTACCTACCATGCATCCCGTTGGAATCTGTCAGGAGAACATGCAAACTTCACACAGAGAGGCTCCAGCCAGTCAAGAGATTTAAGCCCAGGACCTTCTAGCTTTGTGTCCCAAGTCCCATGGCACAATACTCCAAATGAATAGCTAATAATGGGCAGTGGGTGGGCGCAACGGCTAAGTCTCTGGACAGAGGGTCAGAGGATCAAATCCCAAGGCAAAAGGCCATTGTTGGGCCCTTGAGCAAGGCCCTTAACCCTTCCTGCTCCAGGGGCGCTGTACCATACCTGACCCTGTGCTCTAACCCCAACTGGGATATGCAACATTTCACAGTGCTGTAAAAATGTATTCGTGACCAATAAAGGTTTCTTCTAATAAGAATCAAGTAGCTTGTATAAGCAGCTTACAATATGACAATAATAAGTAATATGATTTCAAAGCTACTCGGCTACCTGTTGTCATATTTTGGTAGTTACTTTAATGATTAGAGAGGTTGTGTTATATTTATATGATTATAGGAAACATCCATAAACACAATAATGTATTTGCTGCTTTGAGACTGTGAAATAATAGCTCAACGTTTTTGATATCACAGAGATAAATGACAGATGAATAGATTGAGAGCATTTTTTATTCTTACTTTTGTTTTAGGTTACAACTTCAGATGCCCAGGACTAACCTAACAATACGTCTGATGTATGCTAGTGCATTAGGGCACAGTCAGAGGCTGTCCTTCCTTTGTCATCAGCTATCTGAGCTATAAAGTGGTTTTGACTTCTAGGTGGAAACCCGAGAAGATGAAGAGCAGAGCGTCAAGCTGGCAGAGATCCTGGAGCTTCTGCTGGCAGCTGGATACTTCAGGGCCCGGATCAAAGGACTGTCACCTTTTGATAAGGTACACACAGGACCTGTTTGAGTTCTGTCAGTGCTAGACCCTTCACATTCTGGGGAAAATCCCTCAATCCACCCTACAAGAGAAGGGGCATCTTGCTTGTCACTTTTGTGTAACTTTTACCATCAATGTGTTTTTATTACAGATATCTACAAATAATAATGCGGATGTCTGCAGCTGAAGTATGAATACTTGTAATTGCAGTTTCAGATATCTACAGTTTAATTCCGTTTATTTCTGACCAGTCAAACTCTAATTTAGGATATCTACACTGTCCTTTTTAAATACCTTATGTTAAGTTTGAGCTATTCAAGACATTGTAGATATCTCAAACTGGAATTCGGCCGAGTTAAAATGTAATTGCAGAGGAGGTTGTTGGTTTGCTCATCCAGCATACTATGCTGCTACCACCATAACCACATATGACAAGCAGTTTTATTGCCATGTCAGAGCAACCAGAAGCCAAAGCTCTTGTAAATTTCAATCACAAGTCGCTGATGAATGAAGCTCTTATTTTCCACTAATTCCTTGCTGATGACCTGTTAATATTTCACAGCATTTTCTAATAATCTTATCCACCACAGCATCTGCCATTGCTTCTGTTCAAATGTTTCCCAATGAGAAGTCTCACATGAGCAGCGTCATAGACAATAGTCCTACTAGTTGGCATTATTGTGACTAGTCCAAACTGAATCACAGATATCTCCTACTGTTATTTTGCCTCGTCAGAATGACCTTATAGATATCTGCAATAACAATTCTTACTAGTCACAGTGTAATTACAACTAGTCAAAACAACGTTGTTGATATCTGTAACTTAAATTCACACAGAGGTTCGTTAAGATGACTTTAAAAAAATCTACATCAGTCCTGATCATAACTACCAAATGTACATTCATTTTAAGGATTCTAAGTTTTTAAATGCCAATTTGTTTACATGATGTCATTCTAGTTCTTTATGAAAGAAAGATAATATCAAGTGATATAATAATATATGCAGTGTGCAGTCGTGGCCAAAAATCTTATTCATTATTATTTTTATGCAGTGTCATGTTTTTAATAAAACCTCACACTCAGTACCTGAGAGGACAACAAGCCTATGAGTCATTCCATGCCAACTCAACTAGGGCCTCCCAGTTGAGGTCATGGATTTTCTTGGAAAAAACTCAACCCTAAACCATGGAATGTTGCAAAATCCCACAGTTCTACGCCAAATACTTTTTGAGTTGAGAAATTTTGAAAAGGCCCTTGGTGTTAAATTTGATTCAGCGAAGTTCAGCGATTCTTTTCAAGCATCTTTAAATCCTCACCAGTTTTCATAGGATTTGGCTGATTTATTTTTTTTAGCTGAATATCCCAGAAACCTCAAGAAACAGTTGGAGTTAAGCATCAGTCCTGACTATAACTATCAAATATATTCTAAATTCTAAGAAGATTTTTTTGCCTTGTCACAAGCTGGGATATGTCAGTGAATAGTAGCACCATTGAGTTTGATGCATTCTTTTTTTTTAGCAGCATAAGATTAAAAAATCTCAAATTAAATCAAATGTCCACTGTTGGTTATTCCAGGTTTTTACCTACTGATTGGACTATTAGCTTATTACCGTGAGCCTTCTTGTCATCTTTCCAGGTGGAATATGAAATGACCAGCCCCCTCAAAACTACACACATATATAGTTTTAGTTCTGTAAACTATTTACGTGTTCTTTCATAGTTTTGATGTCTTCAGTAATGATCTACTATGAAGAAAATAATTAGAATAAATAAAAACCATTGTATGTGTGAGAGAAAGGGAGACAGACAGAGACGGATCATAGTGTAACTTTTTTGCATACAGATACAACATTTACCAAATGTCATGCCAAATACATGAACACTGCCAAAATGATCTAAAAAGATAAAAATGAATTCTAATGGCGCATGAGGGTTAAATGTTAAAACAGCTTGGCATAAACATCAGTACCTTTATGCCTTGTACAATTAGTTCAAAAAACTGCACACGGTACATAGTCCTGTGGCTTTATCACCCCTGTGAACCTCCACCCCCACTAAGCTGTTTCCTCCATTTCTCCTATACAGGTGGTCGGTGGTATGACCTGGTGCATCACAACATGTAACTTTGACATTGATGTAGATCTCCTTTTTCAAGAAAACTCAACCATTGGCCAGAAAATGTAAGTGAAATTCCAGCTGGCAGCACCACTTTTGAATCCAGTTAAATCGAACAAAACTGTGTTAGCAAAGCCTGGTTTTCTTTTTGGTGCATTTTTAAAAACATAAGAGCAGCCCAGATGGATGAATCAGACAAATGAAATTATTTTGCATATTCAGGAACAATTGTGCAGGAACAAACAGAAAGAAGCTTGCAAGGAAAAAATGCAACATTGGTTTATTTTTTTTAAATAGTTTTGGCCACTATTCTTTTTGTACCAGTTTAGTTTTTGGGTGTGCAGTTTGACTTTGGATTGATTGCAGATAACAATTTTATTAGAACAGTAATGAGTCATTTGTGTTTCTTTGCAGTGCCCTGACAGAGAAAATAGTTTCTGTTCTACCAAAGATGAAGTGTCCTCATCGCCTGGAGCCCCATCAAATCCAAGGGCTGGATTTTATTCACATTTTTCCAGTGATACAGGTAAGAGAATTCAGCAAAAGCAACACAATTTTCCATTTACATAGTGCATTTCTAAACATTATTAATGATCAAGTCAAAGTATGATACAGACAGGTAGGTCATTCCGTGTTAACTCACTAAGATTAGGGGAGGCCAGTTGCTTGACCACCTCACAATCTGTTGAAACTTTGTAGGAATGATCTTTGGCATCTGAAATTGACAACTGCCCTTTTTGTTTTTGCTGAAATTCCAACATTTTCATAATTTTTCACCCAATGAAAATTTTCAATAAATGGAACGAGATGTCACTTTCAGATGTCCATATCTCTTGAAGTATATGTCCTAGAGTCAAGACCTCTTGCTTAAGACAAAATTCTCGAATTTGAGAGGTCTTAAACTAAAAACTGAGTCTTGATTGCCAGAATTTGCTGCATTCGCTCCTTTCACCAGAAACGCCTGAACATCTCCTGAAAATATAAAGACTCTAGGACGTATACTTAAAGAGATATGGACATCTGAAAGTGGCATCTTGTTCAATTTCCAATTTGTGAGAGATTTATTGAAAATTTCCATTGGGTGAAAAATTATGAAAATGTTGGAATTTCAGCAAAAAAAAAAAAAAAAAAGGGCAGTTGTCAGTTTCAGATGCCAAAGATCATTCCTACAAAGTTTGAAGAGATTCTGAGGTGGTCAAGCAACCACCTTCGCTGAGCTGGCACAGAATGTCCCAGGTAACAAATTAAAGGAAACACCTCAATCCTTTACCCCTACAGTGAGGAAATCTGGTGGCTCTGTTGATGGGGATGAAAATGATGTGAATCTGTGATGATTTCACTAGATCTCAGTCCATTTGTACATGTATGGGATCAGTGTGTTATACAGCACTTTCCACCACCATCATCAAAGCACCAAATGAGGGAATATCTCTTGGAAGAAGTTCATCCCTCCAGTTCCAGAGACTTATACCCAGGGTCCGAAATTAACACTCGCCAAGCGCAAAATGCGGGTAGATTTTCCATTTCGCGAGTACATTTCACAGGGCCATGCGCCGCATGGCAGGTAACTTTTATCAATAAAATACTGTTGTTATTAAGTTTAAACTATGACGACTTTTGGCAGCGTGTTGGTTTAGCTGCAACGCGCGGTCGTTGGCGTCAACTACGCGCCAGAGTGACATCGGCTTGCCTCTTCGTCCTGCCGTCCCGAAGCAAGTCGGCAAGCGTTAGCTTTTGGCTATATATATATATATATATATATAACTATGTGGCGATATATAAAAGGAGTAAGCCAGACTCCCAAGCGAAAAACACGAGGAGCAAGAGGGAAAACTAGCCAAGGGACATGCTAAGCTCTGACTTCCTTCTTTAGTTTATTTAACACATTATTTCATTTATATTTTGGCTGGTAAAAAATCTGTTTGGCAGGTAGATTTTTTCATCTACCTGTCATCTTGGCCGGTAAGTCAAAAAGTTAATTTCGGAC
>OMNN01098709.1:0-22542 GCA_900302755.1 Chromis chromis
CCCATTCTGATCAAGCATCAACAGGATGCAGGGGGGCCTCTGTCAATCCAACTTGTTCCACTGCATCCTGTTGATGCTTGATCAGAATGGGGTCTAGGAAGTTTGGAGGTCAAATCAACATCTTGGACGATTGTCATGTTCCTCAAGATGTTCCTGATTGATGTTTTTGCCATGTGGTGGGGTGCATTTTCCTGCGGGGGTAGGCCAGTGACATTTGGGATTTCCATTTGCATGAGGGAGTGTGCTTGTTCTGGGACAGTGTTTATTTGGGTGTCTAAGTCTCATCAACACAGATGTTAAAATCCAAGGTTTTCCAGCAGAACACCACATAGTACCAATATGATCAATGTTATTCACTTCACCTGTCAGTGGTCATAATGTTGTGGCTGATCGGTGTAGAACTCACATGCAAACTCCATTTGAGAACAGAACAAACACAGAGAATTCAGGCTCTTGTCTCTTTCAATTGTTGGTCATCATCATCATGGGAAAACGACCAGAGAAAACATCTGGAGTAAATATTGAGAGAAGACTTTAAGCTGCACATAAAAAGCACAAAATATTGCTCAATATGCTGTGTTTGCGTTGCAGAGAGCTACCAGCTGTACGTTCCAGAACTGGCACCGGTAGGTAAAGCGGTGGGCCGGATCAGAGCCAACGACGAGGACGAAGGGCAGAACGCCGAGATGACCTACAGCATCACTAACGCGGACGCTGCTGCCATCTTCACCATCAGCACCGACGCCGACCGCAGGGAGGGAATCATCTCCCTCAAGCAGGTATGAATCACAGATCAACAACACTGACGCTTATGTAAGAGCATCGTGTTTTCCGAGTGTGAACTGCAGTGTGGAGTGCAGCTGTGAGGGGCAGAGTGGTGGGAAAGAAACAGGAGGAAGCTTCTCTTCTCTGGCTTTTATTTAGTCTTAGTGTAATGGCAGATTAGTTTGACTCAGACGTTGACATTTGTGATTGAAACCCTGGTCACATTGCCTCAGTGCAACATAAAATACAACAAAAATATACCAAACAATGCATTTTTTGTAGCTGTAATCGGTAAAGAAGATGAGTTTTGCAAGAAAAGTTACACTATGCAGCACCTGGACAGTGTCATCCGTCTCCTTGCATACGAACCATAGAGCAGGTTATCTTTTAATATTTAATAACTGCTGCACACACACTATTAAAGAAAGCATTTTACAGGAACTTGAGCCACACACACACAGAAGCTGGTATCCTTCACTTGAAGCTTACAGTGGGTACAATTTGAAGCCTGACAGTTAGTTGAAGTATTATCTGCTGAGTCCCTCGGTGGCAGTGTTCAGTGTCAAAATGGGATTTAATCCGTGGCACAAAAAAGTGCTCACAGAGCCTTTTCGCCGCAGATAATTTGGCTCATCACGGAACAAAGGTGTAACTGATATCATTAAAAACAAATTAATTCCATTTAGGTAACCCTGTTCCAAGGTGCTGCTATTGTTCTCGCTGGCTTACTGTGGCGGCTTACTGGGACTGAGCCACTGTAGCCAATTATTCAACTTGTGCTTTCCCTGCTGTGGCAAAGAAAAAAAACTCTCTGCAGTGGAAAAAAGGACTATTTGGAACCAACTAGAGCTCCAGGCGCATGGTGTAAAGTGGAGCTTTGCTGCTGCAGAGGCTCATCTTTCTCATAAATGTGTGAAGCCAGTCTGGGGTCAGAGGGTAAGAAAGAATATATGCATAAAAGTCTGTGCACCAGCTCAGCCAAATGCATGATTGTGTGTGCAGATTGTGCACACATTTAATGAAGTGATTGCTAAACTGAACATATGGTTTAAAGAAAAGTTTGGACAGAAAACTTCTAGAGCTTGGAGTTTGCTTTCAGAATAAAAGCCTGGAAGTGTGATTCTTTAACATACAGTCATAAATAAAATAACGCAGAGCAGTCAGTGTCCTGCCAGCTGTCACAGTCACTCATAGCATGTTAGCCATGAAAAATTCATCTCTGAATGTAAAAGTTGTGGACTGCACATTTTCCTCACATGTGAATTAAGAATTAATGTTTTAGTAGAACTTGCACAATGTCTGAGAATTAGTGACTTTCATTCAGTTCATTGAGAACCAAATTCCCTTTAATCAGTCCAGTGGTGTGTAGTTCATCTAATCTAAAGTAAGAAATCATCTTTTATGTTTAAGGTATGTATTTTCTAGTAACAGAATGAGCTTACAAGTTATTTTGCCCTCTGGACTCTCCGATGTTTCCTGGTGAAACACTGTTGTAAAACTGGTTGTAAAAGCAATTAGACTTAATTATATATTTTATTATCTTAGCGTTAAAGTAGTTAAGAAGACAGCAAGTTGGTACAGCTGGTGAGGGAAGAATATGTCACAGCCTTTAAAAATAGCAATACCAAAAACATCACAAACAAGTCCTGCATTATGATATCTATTTAAGCAGCTTAGTTGTAGATTTTCAAAGTAAAAGCACTAAATAAGGAGAATAAATATGAAATGTTTTATTATAGCAATGATACCTAAAAAAAAAATCTAATCAAACTAACAGCAGAGGTAGAAAAACACATAGTACAGTATAAGTACTATGCTAAAATACATATTTTAGCATAGTACTTATACTGTACTATGTGTTTTTCTACCTCTGCTGTTAGTTTGATTAGATTTTAGAATTACAGGGTATTACAGGTTATTTTGTATCACATTGTATGCAATACTTGGAATGATGGTGCAACACACTTTATTGCACACAATCAAAGTGCTCATGGGTGGTAAATGTCTATTTAAGCATCTTAGTTTCATCATCCAAGTATAGATTTAGAATTTTATAACATAACATAAAGACCTTAATATTTTTACTTTAGCACCATGTACTATTTGTTTTCTATCACTGCTGTTAGGTTTAGTTGCTCTTTATCCAGAATGAATTACCATGCTGTTATGTATATTATATTGTGTGCAATATAATGGAATGATGGTGCTACACTCTAAACTCCACACAATCAGTCTCTGCTCATGGGTGGTACAATATCTGTACATTTTCATTTGCAGCAGTAATCAAATTCTGAAAGCTACAGTTGAGATTGGTGTGTGGCATCTTCCAAGAGCTAATAAAGTGTAATTCCATATCGAAGTGTATTTTGGAGACCTTATGGTCATTTACACTATGAAGCACAAAACGTTTTCCTAAACAGTCGGTTAAATTGTGCAGCTAAACAGCTACTGGTATGAGAGTCACCAGCAGCAGATTTGTCAACTGCAAGGTCACAGCTTGAAGAATGTTCTTCCTCTTTCAGAAATACTGAAGTGAACTGTACAGGAAATTAAATTGGATCAAATCCAGCATGCACGGCTGGTGCCGCCAGCTTCAGCCAAGTTAAAATCCTTGGAGATAGTCAAATGTGCCTGATTTGGCTCCGCAGCCTTTGAACTGTGACGGCAGGGATGCAGGTAAACTGAAGTGGCAGAAGGGAACAGAGGTATTTGTGCTATAATGTACTTCAGTATTTCAAGAAGAGACACTTTAAGTTGCTCTTTAGTGTTGCATCACTCAGCTGTCGATTATTAACAAGACGTAGTTTCTAATACAAAATGTCCTGACCTATAAGGGTTAGTCTGAAATTCGTCCCTAATAGGATTTGCTTTCTGTCTCCTCCACAGCCGCTGAACTATGAGAAGAGAAAAGTTCACACACTGAACATCGAAGGCTCCAACACTCACCCAGACTCCCGCTTCTCCCACCTCGGGCCGTTTAAGGACTCCACATCGCTGCGAGTCATCGTGGGCGACGTGGACGAGCCTCCCGTCTTCTCCATGGACTACTACATCCTGGACGTGTATGAAAACTCACCTGCAGGCACCCAGGTTGGGACTGTAACTGCTGTGGACCCTGACAGCACAAACAGCGCCATCAGGTAAGAGAAACAATAGGTTATGTGATGTGTGTGCAGGTGTTTTTACATGTGTATGTCATAGGGTTTGATGCAGTCTGTGGTCAGACTGCATCAACAATAAATAACATTGCCTGTTATACAAACTTGGCATCTCTCATTGACGCCCCAAACAACCAAAGCTTCTCTCATCCCTACTACAAAGTTCTGACTTGTGTGATCATCTGGGAAAATGATCATTAATAAGGTCGACAGTCAGACTTTTGTTGGGTTTTGTTGTCCGCTTGGACCAAAAGTCTGCTGTAGCTGCACAATATTCCACTTGTGACAGCTGTGTTTCAACTTGTGCCTGGCATTTGTTCACACAGCTCTGGGATAGTCACTTGAGAAAAATGGGTGTGTGGTTTTATTGCATACCACTTTACAAAGCAATGGCATCTGAAATAGTTATTTTTTTAGTTTTCAATGGCATAAAGACCTCAGTGGTGCTGATCACTCTGCAAAAACTGCAAGAAAGTGCAGACAAAATACTTGTTTTTGGTTAACATCATCCTTTCTGTAGCTGAAATATTTCCATACAACTGATTTTGTGCTTCTTTTTGTAACCACACGTTCCATTTCTGTGTTTCTTCATCACTTTGTTGTACACAAAACTCCAAAAACTCCATGTGGCCTACCCTTAAATCAGAGTAAATGATGTTCTGTCAGACAGACTTCTCTCAGAGATTGAGCAGGGAAAATAAAAACCCTGCAAGTTTTTGTTTTGTTTTTTATTTTTTGTATGAAGCAGCAAAAGAAGTTGGAGCATGATTTGTTTGAGTTAATTTACCTTACTTCACATTGTACTTCCTGCAGTGTGGCTTTTGCACATACAGACATCACAGTGTAAATGCTGAAGGGTTATATATCATGCAGCCCTCATATGTTATGTAGCATTTTGAAAAAAGAGGCTTAACAGATGAGATCGAGCGTGTATTGCAGATCCAATGCAGAATTTTACCCTTTGCAAAAGCCTCACTTCTCTGAAAATCCTGCCTTTCCCTTAGTAGCTACTCATGTCTGCTTTGGAACATGTGCAACAGCAGGGCCACAGAGCAGACTCCCCTCATGGCTCCTCTCTCTTACCTTCCCTGGCAGGTAAAATGAAATGTGTTGTGATCATCGCTGGGGATCAGCCTGTTTGGGAACTCACTGGTGAGCAGTGACCAAGGCCAAGCCAGAATTCTGATGGCAGTTTTATGATCCTCTCTCCTGCCAAACTCATGCTCTTGTGCATTCTGCCTTTTGTTATCCGGGCCTGTAGTCTGGGGTTTGGGGAGTTGTCATGACCAGCAGCCCCAGGAGTAAAGAGAGGCTGTGTTTGAAACTGCCTACAAATATAGAACATTAGATATGCTGCATACTGGATACTAGATTCCATTGTGAATCTGTAGCAATCCCTTTTTCTCTAAAAATCCAGGATAACTTAAAAATGTGGATGTTGATGATTTTCCCAGAGGCGAACAACAGGAAGGAACCTGATTCACAGAAGTAATGTATCGTGAGTTTAAGCTAGTTCTTCTCGTATTTCTGTTGCTTTAAACTTAACATTTTCCTTAATATCACGGAATGACATATAAACACCACACCGCTTCTGGCACATTTTTGCATGTCATTTCTACAGATTTTACGCTATCCAAGAGGTCATTTTACAGCATTTACACAACACACGAGATGGTTAACATTGGGGTAGGGGACACGATTAAAGGTTCCGCTAACACACACAGTGAATTGTTGTGGTAAAAATACACCAAGCTGCTATTCTGGCCTCAGTCAAACTCGGTTTTGTTTAAATGCACACGCTTGTTTGGTCATATTGTGAACATTTTCCTCTATTCAGAAGCTATACACTGATCAGGCATAATATTATGATCACCTGCCTAATATTGTGTTGGTCCCTCTTATGTGGTCAAAAATGTTCTGAACCATTGGGCATGGACAAGAGGACCTCTCAGGGTGTCCTATGGGGTCTGGCACCAGGACGTTGGCAGTGGATCCTTTGGGTACTCTGGCTTGTGCAGTGGGGCCTCTGTCAATCAAACTTGTTCCATTGCATCCTGTTGATGCTTGATCAGAATGGGGTCTAGGAAGTTTGGAGGTCAAATCAACATCTTGGGCCATTGTCATGTTCCTCAAGATGTTCCTGATTGTTTGATGTTTTTGCCATGTGGTGGGGTGCATTTTTCTGCAGGGTTAGATATATATATCTACCTCGGACTTTAATATTACAGTATGTAACTTAAGCCTGCCAAGAATTCCTCTGGTGACAAAAGTCTGTTATTGGCGTGATGTCAGCAAAGTTGTTATAAAGCCCAAAAAGTCTGTGTTGTGAACATTAAAGCATTGCATTGTGGGATACATTAGGTGAGTAGACTGGTCCGATCCATAGTGGAGTTATTTCCCAATCAGCAACATCCAGCCATTTTTTGCATACTTCAGATGTTTCTCTGTTTTTGCATATTACACACTACTTCTTACATTTTGGCCAAATTAGTATGTATTGCTGGTATAGTAGGCAGTTTTGAAGACAGCAGGATCCATCAGGATAAGTTGGACACTGCAGCTCTTTATTTTTGAGAGAAGAGAGACTTTCCTCAAAAGGTCCCTGGACTGTCGTTAGTGCCATTGTGATTAGGAATGGACTCCAACAGCAGGTTGGTTTTTGGATGCGATTTTGAATTCATTAAGCTCAAATCTTTCATTCTGTTTAGGTTACTGTCTTTTACCTCTGTCTTTGGCACTGCAGAAAAGACTAAATTAGATTTAACTCAATATTTGTCTACCAAACCAAGATGTTTTGCTTCAACGCTGAGTGTCATAATGTGTTTTGATAATAATCTAACCTTTATTAATCCCCTTGGGGAAATTCCTTCTCTGCATTTGACCCATCCTATTCAAAGTTAACCTTAACTATACATACTAGGAGCAGTGGGCTGCCGCGGTGCAGTGCCCGGGGAGCAGTCAGGGGTTAAGGGACTTGCTCAAGGGCCCACCGTGGTGGTGACTGGGACAAGCAGTCGCTCTCACTTTCCGAACCTCTTGCCAGTCCGGGAGGCTCGAACCGGCGACCCACCGGTTACAAGTTCACTTCACAAACCACTACCAGTGTTCTTCTACACAAAACCTCCAGAGACTCCCAAATCTAGTTTAATACTATGACCATCAGTTTTTATTATTATTTCAACTCCGTGTTAGATATCTTTTACTTTTTCCTTTCAGTTCCATGTGGGAGATTTAGACTTTAGATTTCCTACAACACCCCTGAGCTGTAGCGAAATCAAATCACTTTGTCATCGCAGCTGTAAACCAAAAACGCTGCTACAGTTGTTAAATTCATCCAAATTTATCAAAAAATGTGAAAGGGAATTCTAAAAAACATGATTAAAGCATCATATTTTGTGCCGAAAGAACAAAAGACCTGCAGGGCTGCCGTCACTACTCAGGTTCTTCTTCACACAGCTTTGGATTTACAGTAGCAGCTCAGACGTCCACTTTAATAAACAGATTCTGCACAGGCTGAATTCATCTGCTATGTTTGTGTTACAGCTTAGATAGTTTTAACTACCAGCGGGACACAGTGAAGCTGAATCTGAGCGTTGTGCAGTTGACTCTCATGACTTCATCTTTTGTAAACATACAGTTTTGTCTTTCTGTACCCAAACCTGAGGACTTAGGTACCTTTCAGCAGTGCTACAAATAAGGAAAGTGTGTCTCATGTCAGAGAAACATCCTCAACCCAGAAAGACTTTTATAGACTTTGGGAAATACTATTAACCCAATAGATCAAAGTTTTGTCTGAAAGAAACCATTCAAAATGTGTCTTTATGTAAAGAACTCCTACATTTTTGCTATTAGCCTACCGCAAATTGATTTAATTATTTTCTAATTATATCCATCCAGTGTTTCTTTCACCTGACAAACTGTGATGCTTGATCCTCTTCCAATCTTCAGAGCTTTTAACTTGTGCAATATTAGCATCTTGCAAAAGGTACAAGATGCCCTTATTAACCTAAAGGACTCTTCACAGGCTCTTGAGCACTGTGGCAATTACCAGAAACACGTCACACATGTAAGCACTTGACAAACTGCTAATTCTGGATCGAGGTTGCAGATGAGTGTGCAGCATCTTTTCTATTTATCCATTTCATAGATTCTAACACTCGGATGGTCAGAGTTTACTGGCCATCTTGAGTTGAGATATATAAGAGGTCAGGACTGACCCTGAGCTGTAATTATTTGAACTGAACTGTACTTCTATTTGGAATTACTTCAACTGCCAGTAACCTCACAGCCTATGCAAAAAAAATAATAATAATACGATCTTTTGGCTCCAGAATTCAAACTAAACAGGATGAGTATGTATAGTACGTATACACAAGAGTAATAAACTTACTTGAGAAGGCTGGCAGGGAAGCAAATTATGCTGAAACTGAAAAAAGAGATTTGCTGGACCAACTTAAATGAATCACTTCAATTGATAACATGCAATTGAATTGTGTTTATCCAAGTAAAGTTAAAAAGTTACATTGATGCCACTGCTTTAAGTTGAAGTTTATGAAATCACTTGATTCCTCTCAAATGAGCATTGCTGCAACTTAATTTTAAGGAAAGTCGACTTGAAGTTTTCAATTCTTCCAACTTAATTATTCGCTTTACCCAGATGAAAACCATAACTTTGTCATTAAACTTGCCTGTCTTTCCTTCTTTTTTTTTTACTTTGAAAAGAAAAGAAAAATTTGAAGCCAGATGTCAGATGCACAATGCTAAAAGAATAGTACATTGAATGTTCACACTTTTACTGAGATTAGAAAACCAGTTAAAAGGAACAAAGTGCAATTTAAGGTTGATAGAATACACAAAAGTAAACTGCCCTCACCAAAGCAGAAAGATAAGTGAGATTTATGCAAAACAGTACTTCAGCTATTGCTCAGATACACTTTGTACAGTGAAAGTCTAGAGAAAGACTCCACTTTATCTGGCCCCAAAACACTGGCCCCAAAAGTGGTCCAATCTCCACCGACCTCCATTTAAAAATGTTCACCATTACAGAAAAAATAAACATGTTTACATTCTAGCACCAAAGATGGTTTTGGTCTCTATAGCTAATTTCCATGTTCATGATAATTGTACAGGGGGTGAATTTGTACATATCTCATCTATTAAGTCTGTGTTGATGCTTAAAGATATGTATAATTAAAGGCGTGGCCACTTTAAGTGACAGGTTAATGCTGTCATACTCCAGCCCATGTCTCCATATCTTTGTTCATTTTTGGATGAGCTGGAAGTTAGGAGTGGTCAGGGATACCCTGAGGATACCGTTACTGATCAGGAAACCTATGGCTGACGTCACAGATCTTTAATATGCCCTGGACATCCAGTGTTTACTACTCTGCTGCTTGGAGGACGGTTCACTGAATAACACTCTGTCAGATACATGGTTTAGTGGAGAAAGGGTGTATTTGGAAACAGCTCAGTGAAGGCTGTGACATTGGAACATTAAAAAAAGCCTTTTTATTCTGACCTTACATTGGTTCGGCTGCACTTCTGGAGCAGATCAATGGCAAAGGCCAAAGAGGCAAACAAGAGCTTTTTATCCTCAGCCCAGCAGCTGGTCACACAATCACTGACAGAGACTCTGACAAAAACGGCTGCACTGCTGCATTTAAATGAACTGGATGGACTGAACACTGGGGCTGGTCTAAAGGTTACTCATGCCTGGACCAGATACAGACCCTCAAGTCATTTAAAGGTTGAAACCTGTGAGAAATGTATTTTAACTCTACTTCCATCAACACACATCTGTATACAGCTGTACTGTGATCAAATATCTACATCTAAGCTGTAGTTATCCAGTGAAAATGTCAATATCACTGTGTTTTTTAGCCATTAGAAGTTCACGGTTATCAAGGAGTCATTTACTAATTTGATGGTTTCATTGACCTATTTGACAATGTCTTCAAATTTTAATGGCTGAGCAGATTTTCCTCTGAAACTGAATCTGTTTACTGCTGGTAGAAAGCCAGAAAACACAGAAATTGGCCACGTAATTGCACTGATGTTCATCAGTCTTACCCACCATCATCATGCAAATTATGGTAATTTTCCGCCACTGGGCTGCACATCATTTATTATGGAAATAGTCACTCAATCATTTTAGTATTAGAGATATTGGATCTGTCTGCTTGTTTGCTTTTGGAATTGGGAAACCGTCCATTTAGAAAATGATATGCAGAGACAACCTGCTGTCGCTTGTCGTTTTCATTACAACCTACAGTATAGTTTAGGTCTACATGCTTTATAGCCTATATACTTTCAAATCTTCAATGTGCTTCTTTCTTATAGTATGATGTAAGGTACAACAGAGGCAGTTTATATTATAAAAAGGGGTTTAACATTTTTAGGCTACACTATATAAAATATATATGTTTAAATACTGTAAATGTGATGTTTTTTTGGAGACTAAAGCAAAAAATAATGATTAACAGTTGGCTACTGTAAGAATTGACGGTGTAAATTGAACAAAAAAAATATTTCTAGAAGCGAATTGATTTAGGCAGATAAGAATGTCATTGATAACTTTACACTGATGCCCTGCTATAGGCCATTTTTACTTTTTTCTTTCAATAAGTCAAATGATTTTTCCTTGGTTTCTAAAATATATTTAATAGACTACAATTTATCATACATTTCTGCCTCAGAAAAAATGTTAAACAGAGTTAGTAGATTTTCTAAGGCACTTTGTTATTCATGGGATATGTCTTTAATTCAAATTTATGCATTTTAAAAGATGAAAACTTTGTAATTTACATTTACAGATAATGTTGATTACAGTGTATATAAAGACAGTATATTACTGGAAAGTACAGTAATTGTCATATTCTACTAAGCACTGTAATCAATTATCCAGTAATTAACTATTTAGGTAAATTATTATAGCAACACTGTAAAATTACAGTAAAATAGTGTCAGATGTGGTTGCCAGTATTTTACTGTAATTTTACAGGCTCAATTTAAATTTAAACTGTACTTTCAGGTTGAATCACAACTATCACCACATTGGGGCAGTGGTGGCCTAGTGGTTTGTGAAGCGAACTTGTAATAGATTCGAGCCCCCAGACTGGCAAGAGGTTGAGGTGGGAAAGTGAGAGCGACTGCTTGTCCCAGTCACCACCACTGTTGGGCCCTTGAGCAAGGCCTTCAACCCCTGACTGCTCCCCGGGCACTGCACCGCGGCAGCCCACTGCTCCTACTATGTATAGTTAAAGTTAACTTTGAAGAGGATGGGTCAAATGCAGAGAAGGTTAGATTATTTTTTTATTTTTAAAGAGGTTGTAATGCTTTTATTTTATGCTTTTCATATTTTTTACCCCAAAAAATAAGTCCCCACATAGCTATAAAGATAGATGTAAAAAGAAATCCATTCCACCTAAAAATCTAATGTTTCAGTTTCAGTCTGTCTTACTATTTTAATTTACATTAAAATCACACGAGATGACAGCTATTAAATTCTGCAAACTAAGCTACCTTTAGGAGTTAATCTGTTTGTTTTCTCCTCCTTTTCAGTGGAAAAACAAACAGAATAACCAAAATGTCAAATCACCCTGAAGGGGATTTCTATGGATTCACAGATCACAACTTAACTTTGCTTTAAATTTAGCTAAACTAATATACATTCTAATGACAACTAAAGATTGGTGAACCAACAATAAACATTGCAACATTGTGTTTTTCATGATAGAGACCACAGCATCCTTTCAGCTGCCTGAAGTGATGTTTGCAGCTGCATTATCTCATAAGTGCCATTTTGCAGCTACAGTTACTTGCCATTTACTGTGGTGTAACACATTTTTAAATCACAATTTTCTCTGAGTTTGTCCTTAAGGCAGCGTTTCTCCCCAGAGCATTATTCAAGTTAAGGAAATTGTTGGCTTTTCTGCATAGCAATTGGAAATGTATCCTCTTTGATGCATAGACTGCACAGATAAAGGTGATGAACCTGAACAACAACAAGAAAAAATGCTTTTTTGATCATTTATTCAGATTCACCACTCCTATACATTAGTTTGCTGACATTTTTGACCGCTCTTCTGTGCAAAATTCCTTCAGCTACAAGGTGTTTGAGGCTTTTCTGGCAGCTCCTTTCAAATCCTCCCATTTCAATAGGATTCTTTTTTTCTTGACAGGGCCATTCCATAAGCCTCCATTTGCTATTTTTGAGCCATTCCCAGGTGAATTGCTACCCCGCTTTGGATCATTATCCTGTTGAAACATCCACTTCTGGTTCAACTTGAGCTTTCAGACAGATGGCCTCACATTATCTTCAAGCTCTCTGTGATATGATGCCGAATTTATAGTTGAATCAATGACTGCAACCTGCCAAGACCCCGAGGCGGCGGAACAAACCCCGTTCCCACCACCGTTCTTCACCGGTGGTGTGAGGTTCTACTAATGAAAAGCTGTCTTTGATCTGTGTTTTTATTGTTACCGTGGGAAAACAACTCTGTCTTTGAATAGCGTGTCCAGAGCACATTATTCCAAAACACCTGCTGTTCTGTCAAAGTGGTTCACATTGGAGAGAAACGCAGAAGATGGCCTTTGGCATCGATGCCACAGACGAAATATTCAACAGATAGACATGGATGAAGTTTTCCACTTAAAGAGACATATTTTGGACGATAATTTTTTCTCTTAGTTTAATTTTATTATGTGATTTAAGTGTTTTCACTCACTGTTTGATTAAGCTTAGGCACCAAAACTACTTAGTTAGGGTTTGTAAAGGACCATTGCTTGGGTTAATATACACCCTTTCACAATATCAGCCACATGTTACAGGGCAAACTTCTCACGAGCTGAAAAGGAGTGACAGTGACAAAACCATCAGAGAACATTTGATTATGTACTCATGATTTTATAGGTCTATCAGACTTTCCTGTACTTAAAAATGACGTTATATGGGACCCAATGTATGTGACACCAATGGGTCCCTTTTTATCTCATTCCACCCTTTTTTTAAATTCTCAATCTTGCAGGACAGGCACAAAGACTGCAACCACCCCAATGTAAGGGCAGGTGACTTCTTAGACTTTACAAATTACTCAAAGGTGAAATGACTAAATGAATGAGACAAATGAACAAAAGCTAAAAATGAAAACATAAAAGTGAAATCAGAAAAGCAATATAAAGTTTTACCCTCCCTAGGAGGTTTTGAACTTGCACAGAATAGATCTGACATTCTACCAGTTCTTTAGGCTACTTTCTCATCAAACTCATTATTGAAAAATGCCACACTTAACATGCAGAGCCTATAAAAAGTGTTCACCTCCCTTGGCGGGTTTTTACCTTTGAATCATGAATCGTGGGCAATGTAATTTGGCTTTTTTGACCAAAAGTGACAAAACAAAAACTCTTTCATGTCAAATGAAAACAGATTTCTACAAAGTAATGTCAATTGAAAATGTAAAATGTAAAAATAAGAGATTGCACAAGCATTCACCTGCTTCAAAAGGAAAGGGACTCACTTTAAAATCCAAAATAGGTGCAGCCAGTTGGTGCTTGAAGTCACACAAATAGAGATCATCTGAGTGCTAAGGGTATGTCTCAAGTAGTATAAAGACACTTGTATCTGGAAGGTCCACTCACTGGTGAATCAGTATTTCTGGTTATAACTACACAATGAAGACAAAAGAACACTCCAAGCAACTGTAAAAAGTTTTAAAAGTCTACATAAATGGATTTAAAGACAACATGGGTAATGTACTGGAGTGGCAGAGTCAGAGCCCAGAAATAAATCCAAATGAGAATTTGCTGCTGGACTTGAAAATGATGATCCCTGTGCAACCTGACAGAACTTGAGCAGTTTTGCCAACAGGAATGGGGTAAAACTGCAGTGTCCAGATGTGCAAGGCTGACTGAGACCTAGCCAAACACGTTCAATTTAAAACCATGAGAAGTGGGAAAGATTATGTTCCAAGAAGCACCATCCTGTCGAGTGCTGTTCTACACAAAGTGTTAGATTAATATGGGCCTTTGTATATCAGTATCCTTCCCTTTGAGGATGGTGAGGAGAAAACCCAGATATGTAAATGACATGGAACAACGATCAGGAACTGCTCACCCCACAAAAATGTGAAGGTATGTACCGGCATTTATGCCTCCTGAGGGGAAGGTATGCTGGCTGAACTTTACAGGCCGCAGTAAACACTAAGAATGGCCTTGACTTTAAAGGAAGCACAAAGTCTGACAACTAATCAATTCTCTGAGTTAGCGGCAGTAATAGAGGGATCATTCTCTGCCTTTAATCCCTGCAGACCTACTATGTGGGGACAGTTCAGTCTAAAATGATGGGATTTGCTCCTCAGGATCCAGACATCTCCTCATCCCAGGTGCTGCGACAGCAAAAAGAGATGTAGCCCTTCCCTAAGCCTAATCACCAAGCTCTTAATGAACTCCAAGGGAAAGTTCATGAGGAAGAGTGTCCCTGACCTGCAGACAAACCATTCGATGGGATCATTAAGACAACAACAAATGCCACAGCAAAATCTTGTAGGGAAGTTAGAGAGGTGCTACTGGTGCCGCAGGTATTTATCTTGTTTCTGACACATGTATGGTGTATTGTTGTAGGAGTCACAGACAAAAAAGACCTCAAACCTTTATTTTAGGATTGTTGTGTCTTCAGTTTTTGGACCCAGCAGAGTACTGTTAAAGCTTTCACCAAGTTTGTGTTAGGGTTAGTTAACATAGTTAGTTAGTTAACATCTACAGATGGAAGTAAACTAGGAGCAGGTTAAAGTTACCAAGCAACTGCTACTTGATACATTTTCACAAAGTAGTCATTTCCTGTGTACTGGTAGTTTATTTTCTTAAAAATGTAGACCCATATCTGTGTAAAATGGTCACACACACACCTCATGTATAAAACATACATAGAAAGATCAGTCATTTGTATGTCTGCAGAGTAGGTCTCTGCAGCACATATGCACCATGCTTGACCATCTCATTGACTGAAGAATAGTGTTGCAGGAGTCGCTCCACATACCTTACATGTTCAATATAGCCACGTCATTACAAAAGGGAGAAAACCAGTGACATTAGGAACATCCCATTGGGTAAAACTTCAATTCTCTATGGAAAAAAGACCAGGAGAAGGTGTAGCATCTTGTATCTGCTGGTGTGGTGCTGGGATGGAAAGATTTCAATTAGTAGATGTTCTTATCTAAGCCAAGCAGGCTGTTCTGCTTTGACTGTGGGCCACAAACCACAGGTATCTTGGAGCGAGGCACCCTTACCAAGTTGAGCCCAATTACACAGTCGAGATCAGGACTGTTTGTGTTGATGGATCAGGGACCGCTACTGGAACCTCATTCAGTCCATCGTCATGAGTTTGAATGTCCACACACCCTTCCAGAACAGGCATGGAGGCCCGAAAACAACCACCTTCCACCTTCCGACTCTACAGATTAGTTAAAAGTAAAAAATATCCTACAATTTTCAAATGAGTGATATAAACAACCAAAAACAATAGGGGTAGCAAAAAGGAACAATCTAAAATGCAACCTAAAGAGGACCTAAATAGGAACTGCCTCTTGATTTAAAGTGGTTTAAAGTCAGTCCAGACTGGGAAACTAGACATGACAGCCCACCTTGATACGACATTAAGAATTCTTGAGAAGTTATGAGTGGTTTGGTTTTAAAATGTTGGTTATTGCTCATGTTTCCTGGGTAACAGGAAGAGCTTGCAGGAAAGAAAGGTTGCTGATGCATTGAGGTGGTCTTAGCCAAAAAAAAACTCAAAAATGCAACTTCTTTTTTGCAGGTTTAATGCAGAGAAAAGCTTGTATGTGGGTTTCAATTTGCAAGCTTGACAGTGCAAAGAAAAATACCCTGTATGTCTGTTGTACTATTGGCTGCTGTTATTGACGCGAGTACTGATGACACATAAATTGGAAGGGCCTCAGAGTACAAAGACAGGGTTAGCTGATAGTGGCTGAAGAGTGTTTGAGTGTCGTAATCAGCTTTAGAGGAATTCAGTGAAAGTGTATGGGATTGTACCTGACCTGATCTCATTGGACACACTCCACATTTCAAGTATGCTGTCACTGCTGGAAAATTCCTTATAGGTTAATAATGAACAAGTTCAAACTCTTAAGTTTAAACACAGGTCTGTGATGAAACCTTACAAGCGAGAGTGATACAGGAGTAACCCGGTGAGCCTCAGATCCCAGGACACAAAAAGTGACTGTTGGAGTAGCTGCTAGAGAAAACATGCAGCATAGGTGAACCTGTAAGCAGATGAATGCATGGCTTTGCTATGTGTATAGATTTTCAGGCTCTCCCCCTGCGTTCTCCCCACATGACAAAGTGCCGGCATGTGACAAGTTGGGAGTGAGATCGGGGACATCAATCACCTTTATTGATAGTCACTGTTTCAAAGCGATCAAATGTTTGCTTGTCCTACGATGTCAAAAAAGCCATAACTTACTTTTTCACAGGAGTTTATGTTGCTTCGAAGGAGACACTGCCTCACCAGCCTCCACAAACCTCCACAGAAAGAAGCATGTATGGATAATAAATTAATAGATGAAAATCTTTGTAAATGAATCAAGGTATCTGTCACGGCAGCTTTTTAAAAAAAAGTCCCTTATAGAATAACCAGATTTATGCAGAATCTATTTTTCTCTGTAACATTACCCATGACCCCCTCTAAGGATGATACAACATAATATCAGAAAGTTACCTTACACCTCGATACACAAAGTACTGCATTTACCTAAAATATGAAGTTATATTTAACTTAAAGACTGAAACAATTAAAGAAAATCAGAACTCTTCAGCCCCTACAGTGTTGGGGACATTTTGCTGGAATGGTTTGGCTCCATTTGACCCCTTAGAGGAAATAATCACTGCACATCAATTCATCACCTTTATCCTATAATAAAACATTTCTATCCTCATGTGAATGGTCTCTTCCAGGATGACGTGGATTATATGTTATGGCCTTTACAGTCACTAGATGTGAACCCAACTGAACACCTATGGGAGATTTTGGATTGATGTGTGAGACAGCGCTCTCCACCGCCATCATCAAAACACCAAACGAGGGAATATCTTTTGTAAGACTAGTGTTCTTCGCCTCAGTGGAGTTCAGAGACTTGGAGAATCAATGCCAAGGTGCACCGAAGCTGTTCTGGGGGCCACATGGTGACCCAACACCTTACTGAGACACTTCATGTTGGTTTTTCCTTCAATTTATCACCAATCTATAAATTACCTGAGGGCCTCTTGTAACCTCAGACCAGCTGCTGGTCCAAAGGTTTTAGACAGGCGCCTTCTTTCATTCCAATGTTCCTGCTGCATTGATATTTTCAAGAAAAACCTCAAGACGCACATGTTTTCAGATGCTTTTGCCTTCCCTTAATGTTCCTCATATTTTAATAGTCAAGATTTATCTTATTTTATCCTGTTTTGCCAGTTTAAGTACTTTTTTTTTTACAAATTGATTTCACTAGTTGAATTTTTTCTAGATGTTTGCACTTAGTTTTGTTGCCTGTCTGATAACTTGTACAGCATTTTGGTCAAATCAGGTTGTTTTAAAAGTGCTATAGAAATACATTTGATTTGATTTGGTTATTCTCAGTACTTATTTTTAACGCTACAGGAATATCAAACGTATCTTTTTATTCTGTTGCACTATAAGAGGTACTACTTACATTTATAAATACCTTTTATTTGATTTTATTTAAACTACCTAATATTCCTTATAGTAAAATCAAACATCAAGTATAATCCCATTAAATATTGGTTCCTTTTCAATATAAAATGGTGGAGATTAACCATAGCATTTAGTAAATGGTAAATGATCTGCACTTATATAGCGCTTTTATCCAAAGCGCTTTACAATGTGTTTCTCATTCACCCTTTCACACACACATTCACACACCAATGGCGACAGACTTCCATGCAAGGCGCTAATCTGCCATTGGGAGCAACTTCGGGTTCAGTGTCTTGCCCAAGGACACTTCGGCATGTGGTAGGGACCGGGGATTGAACTGCCAACCTTGCAATCAGTGGACAACCCGCTCTACCACCTGAGCAACAGCCGCCCTTTGTACAAAATTAGATCTTGATTTTCTGTTGGATTTAATTAAAAGCACAACTATCCAATTCCCTCTTTGGCCTCCCTTGCTCACCTATGTGAGAACCAGTCCTTCATCAGCTCCTCACATACAAAAAGATGTGATTCATGACACTATTAATATAATATAATAGTTGTGACTAGTCTGTGCTCTCAGTAAATGCACAAGTATCCTCATGTGTCACTGCCTCTCTTAGTATATTAGCCTCTAAGCGGTGTTATGAAAATGTTTAAACGGCTGAGTCTCCTCTTTAAAGTTCATGTCATTCTGCATCACAGGTACTTCATAGAAAACGAAGAGGAGAAACCTTTGTACTTCACCATCGGGGTCAACAGTGGCATCATCAGGACGACTCAGGGTCTGGACCGGGAGGAGACGGCGTGGCACAACATCACTGTGATGGCTGCAGAGGTTGGTAAGTTCAGCACATCCGAAAGCTCCTATTCATTCTCCATGGTGTTTTCTTTAAGGTGGTCCAAGCATATATAGAAAACCACTGACCCTGATCTTTGTACTTCAGTTTTTTCGTGCAGTCTGTCTCTCGTACCCATAAGGGTTGAATGCACTTGCTTTAAATTCCTTGGTGCAAAAGCCTCCTCCAAATAAATGCAAACTAAAGCAAACAAAGACTGAATAACTGAATGTCAATTTAAGCATTTAATCTGCAAAGTTCTTTTTAAGCAGCTTTCAAAGCGTATTCGTGGAGTCAATGACAAAACGGGGATTCCATTGACAGAAAAATAATTCAACCTTGTCAAGGAATTGAATGTACCTGCCAATTTCTTACTTATTTTTTCTGAAAAATATGTGAATATGAAAGCGATAACTTGTGGGGGGGGGAAGTAATATCGCTTTATTTATCTTTATTTATCTTTATTTATGTATTTTTGCTGTTTCATTGTTAATCATTTAGTGAATGCTACAGAGAAATCAATGTGTATAAACACATTTTTAACAAGTAAACTGAGAAGTAAAGGGACTATAATTATTTTTTTCACAATATGAACAACGGAGAAAGTGACTTTTTTACAGCTAAAGATATTTGTCTCAGATGTGGGAGACCAAAGAGCTAAAAACCAGAGTAAATATTGGACTTCATTTCAACATATGGCCACAAATATAATCCAAATGATGCTGCTCTTTGTCTGCTGGATAAAGAGGGGATTTTTTTGTGCAAACATGCTACACAATTACAAAATCATAAAGCCAACATATGCTAACTCTGTGTGATTCTGATTTAAGTTCCCAGAGGAAGCCATTATCCCAGATCTTTAGGCTTTCAAAATAAAGTTGTTTTTGGACAGTAATTAGCATATTTGACTCGATCAGTGTTAGATATGGAGTTTAAACATTACTTTGTGCCTTTGTCTTTTTATCAAAGGAGAATTTTCCTCCAATGTTCAGGTTATTGTCAGTTCAGTTATTATAGTTTTTCAAAAGACAGAAATTTACTTTAGAGAGACCAAACAGTGGAGAAACTTAGGAAGATTTTTGAGCTCAGTTTCATTCCTATTTGGAAAATGATCAGTTATGAAGACTTTCCCACATATAGACAAACTTTGTTTAATGATACGTTGGTTTATGATCATTTCTGTGTATGACAATCTACTATTTCAACATTTTATATAAGTTATATATTTGTATTTCTTACCTCTCAGACTTGAGAGAGCTGTCTCACTTTATTTTTGTTTTATATCATGTTTTTTTTTTTTTCCCCCTTTTTGGAACAGAAGTTTTGTTTTTTGTGAGGGTGCTTTACTTTGAATTTATGAACAATTCCACTAATCTCACAGTAATTTTGTCAATTAGTCGATTATTTGTTTTATGCATGAAAATGGTGAAACAAAGAGATGTTTTCAGATGTTTTATTTTGTAGTAAGAGTCTAAAACTTGAAGATATTTAGCTTATTTATCTGTATGACAAAGAAAAACATCGAATCCTCTTATATAAAAAGCTGGAACCACATTTCCAGATAGTTGCTGAATCATTTCCTTTTAACTGCCTGATTATTTAGTCATTTAAAGGCTTTATCACTGCAGCTCTAATCTCTTGACACGTGTAGGTGCAAACTGGTCAAAATAAATGGGGAAGGGAAGAGTTTTAGGCGAGTAATGTGTATTTTATCTAGAGAAAAAGTGTCCTAACAGCAAGTTTAGCGTGCTGACAGTTGTTGTTTTTTACACAGTTTTGAAGACTTATGCATTTACAAGATGTTTGAAATGAAATAATCCCTTACAGTAGCATCACAAAATTCTTGCAAGTTTACTTCAACCTCCCCAGTCAGTGCAGATGAATCACGTTATGTGTTCCATTTGCATGTGTCTTTGAAGCTTTACTTGACCTTAAAGACGAATGCATAAAAGATTAAAGAACGCTTTTGGAAGGCTGCTTAATTCTGTGAATTTGTGTGCAGCTCCTTCTGAGACACATTCGCTGATGTGACGGGACCGCTGTGTAACATTACAGCGTTTGTGTCTGAGCTCAATGCATCTGAGGAATCGCTTCTTTCTTCATGATCCTCCCCTTTCATTTCTCTCCAGCCAATACTTCTCTTGCCAATTACCCTTTCTGCTACCCTGTGCTGCACAATAATGTGAGTAATGGACTGAGCCGGGGCATTCATAAATGTCAGGCGGCTCAGTCACTGTGATGTTGAGTCTATGGGGATTAATCTGAGCCTCAGACCTCCTGCACATGAGGGACATCCAGCATGCAATTGAGGAATTAAAGACGTGTCTCTTCTCATGTGAACCAGTTGGAGATTAGTCTTCATTTTGAAGCTGGTCTTAATGGGAGAACAGGTTAATTGTGGGGAAATTAAAAGCCATTCAGCTCTTCTGTTCAGTCAATATTCTCTTGTGACACACTGATGCCAGACAGTTACTCTAATGAGGTTCAGATGGAGACAGGATGAAGAAGACACATCTTACCTTCTAGAAGATAAAATGCCAGTAATCTGACAGACAGCTTCACTCTATCCTGAAAGCACCATTGTGACCCTTTCCAAATAATATCCCACTAGGGTGTAATTAGGACCAATGTGGCATTTCCCAATTTTGGGGCAGTGGTGGCACAACAGGTTAAGTCCCTGACTACTGATCAGAAGGTCAGAGGATCGAACCCCACTGCAGCCACTGTTTGGCCCTTGAACAAGGCCCTTAACCCCTGACTGCTCCCCGGGCGCTGCACTGCGGCAGCCCACTGCTACTAGTGTGTATAGTGGGATGGGTTAAATGCAGAAGTTGAATTTCCCCAAGGGGATTAATAAAGGTTAAATTCTTGTTGTTGTTGTTATTATTATGCATCATGAGCTGGTGTCTTTGCATCCAACTGAAGATTTTTATCTGCTATATTTTGTAGCTTAGCAACTTGTTTGTGGCTTTCTCTGTGATCAACAGAGCATATCAGTGACTGACAGCTAATTAATTATCAGAATCTCCAGGTTACAATAAACTAATTAAGTCAATAAATTGAAGTACAAATCACATTTCACTGTTTGTTTTGGCAAACGAATGTAATATTAGTGCTTGTTTGACTCACTGCAGTAGGAGGTGGTTTTCTTATAACCTGCTAGATCAACAGTATCTGATGCTGCACAGCGAACCTGCTCCAGAGGAGGTTCTCTTCAGAGTTTGGGATTTAAATCACCTGTAAGAAGCATCTCCCGTTTACCAGTTTGTTTCCTGACAGATTCTCAGCTGAGGGAATTTGCTGCATCTGCAAAACCGTTGATCCGTACGTTACTAATCCCACTGATCAAAGCCGTGCAGTTACAGTATCGCACATTTTTATGAACCTACATGTATTCAGCTGGTGATGTAGAAAATGCATAAATATGTTTTTATGTTTGGTCCCTTGCTGGCACTGCAGCTAATAGAGCACAGATTACAAAACTGATTAGTCTATTAGTATTTATAAGAGAGAATATTTAATCAGAAACATAGTTTTCACTTTGATTTGGCCCAAGACTAAAGTCATATTCTGATTACCGTGTCAGACCTAAATGCAACTTTGTGTTTAAAGGAATGAAACTTAAAGTTTAACAGCTCTAATGTGCAGATGTTTCATTAGAAATAAGCAGCTGCATTGAACTTACACCGATCAGGCATAACATTATGACCACCTGCCTAATATTGTGTTGGTCCCCCTTATGTGGTCAAAAATGCTCTGAACCATTGGGCATGGACAAGAGGACCTCTCAGGGTGTCCTATGGGGTCTGGCACCAGGACGTTGGCACTGGATCCTTTGGGTACTCTGGGTTGTGCAGTGGGGCCTCTGTCAATCAAACTTGTTCCACTGAATCCTGTTGATGCTTGATCAGAATGGGGTCTAGGAAGTTTGGAGGTCAAATCAACATCTTGGGCCATTGTCATGTTCCTCAAGATGTTCCTGATTGGTTGATGTTGTTGCCATGTGGTGGGGTGCATTTTCCTGTGGGGGTAGACCAGTGACATTTGGGATTTCCATTTGCATGAGGGAGTGTGCTTG
>OMNN01098711.1:0-14061 GCA_900302755.1 Chromis chromis
ACATGTATCTTCAGTAAAAACAAATTAAAACAAGAATAAAATATTACATCATCCTACCTCAAAACCACTTTTTTTTATTTTCTCAGACCAGTAAAATTATTTAACTTATTGTATTATAGTATTTAAAGATTGATAAGGTCGCTATCATCCAAGAAAAAACGTGAAACTATGCCCAGTATGCAGAAGAAGAAATAAAAATAACTTACCACCGAATTTATAACTATTCTGAAAAAACATTTTTTTACAGACACTCCTGGCTAAATGGAACACCCTTGAAGTATTCTTTTAATTTACATTTTTAAGAATCTGACCAGGAACATGACTTAGACAAACAACTAACTGTCAAAATTAGTGTTGATTATTTGTTTACGCAATAAAACAATGGGCTAATTTAAACTGGTCCTCAAAAACAAAGACAAAGTGAGAGCTCTTGCTTTTTTCTCCCGTCCACCTATCACTCTTCCAACGGAATTAAAAAACATGGATCCTGATTAGAGCATGCTGGGAAGTGTAGTTTTACACGCAACGAACTAAAACTACAATAAGTGCATGTTTTAGCGATAATATTTAAGTAACATAATATTTTATATTTTTCACTTCTCAACACCTTTCCAGTTTAAATAATAAACATTTTGTGACAACTTAAAAACTGATAACTGAACTTAAAACTACATTTCCAGTGAATCTTTTAGCGGAGGATTGTGGAGTTTGTAGGAATAGTCGCTTTCTACTATAAAAACTACAAATCCCAGAGTGCGCTTGTGCCAGGCTTTATTATACTGTACATGGCGTCTGGTCGAAGGCTAAAGACAAGTCGCCTTCTGACAAACAGATAGGCCGGTGTTTTTAACGGTAAGAAACGTCGCTTTTGAGGTTTTTTGTCGAAAGTTATGAAGCGTAGTTAGCATTTAGCATTAATAACGGTGCAGTTGGAGCTGTGTCGCACCTGATATGGAGTGTCCTAGATACACAACGGGCTCAACCTCCTCCTACTGGTGGTCAACATACTGTGGACAGTAACTTACAAGTTTAGCTAGCTAGGAAGAGCCGCGCTAAAACTACATTTTTACAAGCTAACATCGCTAGTAAGTTCTGGTATAAATGCTAACGTAAACGTCCGCTCCTGACAACACATTCTTATTGTTGCTGTGCTTCTTGTACTGCAGTGATTGTGTTTGTTTACTGTCCAGCAGGTTTTGTGTTAGCTGCCCCCCCTTGAGCGACGCGATGGAGGTGGAGAGTGTCAGTGCGATGGATGAGAGGCGTCTGACCGAGCTGAGGTTCGAAGCCGCCGTCAAAGTGATCAAGAGTTTGCCCCCCGATGGTGAGTGGACACGCCGGTTTGCGAGCCAGTTTAACCTGTTCGAGCAGAGGGGCGTCGGACCCGGTTAGGTGAGGAGGGGCCGCTGGGTCTGCCATGGATCTTGTGCGATTTAACTAATCCACTTTACAAGCAGCCACCAGAGCAGGCTTGTTTTGTCCTGCAGCAGCCCATTACAGTGTAATAACAGTCAGCATTCAAGGCCTGCTTTATCTTAAAACCTTGAAGTCCCTCTACAACACCGATTAAACCTCTCAAAATGCATCTCTGTGTATTAAAGTTGCATATTTTGATGTTTTTTTTGCATTAAAATAATCCCTCCATGCCTTAAAATGCCATTAGATGCAACTCTACACCATTGCTTCCGATATAATGTGTCTCTCCATGCACCCTTTCCTTATTACTGCAGCTTCAGCACACCAGTTGAGCTACTACAATGCTCAAACACTGTAAAACTACTCTATGCAACACAATGGCAACTTGAAAGTACGACCACACAACTTATCTAAATCTTAACACAATCAGAATATGGCAATATTCAAATTGCACGAGCTGCATTTTTTGGAGAAAAATGTTGAGAAATGTGTCATAATATACCTGTTATACATGAAGTATTGTGGTGTTATAGAGGTGCCCGAGCCTACAAGCCATGAAGGAACATGTTTGTTTGGTAAAAACTGCAGCAGAAGTCTCATAATCATTTTTATGTTTGTTTCAGTGGAAAAGAAATGGAAAAAAAAATGCTATTCTAACAATCACAATATGGCTAAGTGCTAATCCAAATTGCAGGAGCAGCATTTTATTTGAGAAAGGTAAAAATGTGTCATAACATACCCTTTAAAAATGAAGTATTGTGGTGCTAAAGAAATCTCCAGATGAAAAAGAACACGCTTATTTTGTACAGACTAACTTTTATTGATCCCCTTGGGGAAACTCCTTCTCTGCATTGACTCATCCTATTCAAAGTTAACCTTAACTATACCTACTAGGAGCAGTGGGCTGCTGCGGTGCAGCGCCCGGGGAGCAGTCAGAGGTTAAGGGCCTTGCTCAAGGGCCCACAGTGGTGGTGACTAGGACAAGCGGTCGCTCTCACTTTCCCACCTCAACCTTTGCTGCCAGTCCAGGGACTCGAACCGGCGACCCACCGGCCCCTTCGTCCCTTCGTCATTTTCATGTTCGTTTCAGTGGAAAATAAATGAAACGTTGGTATTCTAACAACTACAATATGGCTAAGTGCAATATCCAAATTGTTGGAACTGCAATCTTTTCAGAAAAGTAAAATGTGTCATAACATACTAGTGATAAATGAAGCATTGTGGTGCTACAGAGATGCCTCAGCCTACAAACTATTGTCTCTAGATGTAAAGGAACATGCTTGTTTGTATTGGGCGGCTGTAGCTCAGGTAGTAGAGCGGGTTGTCCACTGATCGCAAGGTTGGCGGTTCGATCCCCGGCCCCCTCCACATGCCGAAGTGTCCTTGGGCAAGACACTGAACCCGAAGTTGCTCCCATTAGCAGGCGGGCACCTTGCATGGCAGCTCTGTCGCCACTGGTGTGTGAATGGGTGAATGAGAAACACATTTTAAAGAGCTTTGGGTACCACTAAGGTAGAAAGGTGCAGTCTGCAGCCAAAATCAGACCAACGTTTTTATATTGGTTTAGTGAAAAAGAAATAAAACATATTTGCATATTGTTCAGCTCTCGTTGGAACCCTGGATGTAAAAAACTGATTTGCCATAGGGAGAAACAGCAAGAATAGTAGTAGCTAAATGTTTACATTGCACATGTTCCTTTTGTGTAATTAAAGTTTCTTTCCTCAGGCCCCTTTCAGCCCTCCAACGACATGATGCTCAAGTTCTACAGTTACTATAAACAAGCCACCGTGGGATCGTGCAATATACCTCGACCGGGCTTCTGGGATGCAGTTGGCAAAGCTAAATGGTAAATAAAATAAAATAAAAAATTGTACACACTGGTTTCCTCCTTCTGTCATGTGGGTTAAACATCATGCCACTATTTAATTACATTATTTGCTACATTGGATAACAAGTTTCGATAACGTTTATACAGAAATGCACAGTGTCCAGTGGAAATCCTGCAAATAAAACAAAGAGTGTTTTACATGTTGTGTAACATGCAGCGTTTCGCCCACGTTGACCTCACTGCAGGAGTAAACTTCTCTCCACTGACTCAGAGCCTCTCCCGCTGTTCAGGTTGTGTTGGGTGATCTGTGCTCATATCAAAGCGACTTGGGAATGTGACCTTTTACCCACAAGGCTGGACAGTAATTTGCATAAACACTTCACTTTTTGAGGAAGCTACAGTTTCTAATGAGTGGTTAAGTTACTGTCAGTCATTGACCACAGACGGCAAAGAACACTGACCTTAAACTGGCCTTGGTGACAGGGCTGGAAACTAGCATGCAAGGGTTGAAACCCAAATTTAACTCTTTACTTTTTACCTGCGGTAGTAGAAAGTAATTAAGCTCTGTGCTTAAGTGCAGTTTTAAAGGTAGTTGTACTTCTATTCTACTGTACACTCCATTTTTAGATCAAAATATTGTACTTTCAACTTTACTACACTTATTGGATGGAGAATAATATAGCAAGCCTTTCAAATACAATGCATTGTTAAAGATTAAAACAGTTGTTTAGAACTTTTTGGCCTCTGACATCTTGCGAAAAGCAGTGTGCAGTCCGAGTGATATTTCACATGTTGATGATTTGTTAACAGATAAGATAGCACCTTATTATTCCCACAGCGGGGGAATTTGCAGTCTTACAACAGCAAAGGGGATTGCGCAAAAATGGCCCCCCAAATCGGGACTTTTTTTCACCTCTAAACTTCTCACATGGTTTCATTTCAGTAAACATTCACATGACTTCTCACTCACAACAGACTGGAGAAAAAGTCAAAACAGATTAGTGGGTCAGAGCTTTGTTTCTTCTTTTTTCCTCTCCCGTTAACCATGTGACGAGCCCTCTGATTTATCTGTTGTCCGTGTGTATAAAACTGTATCTAAAGTAGTTCAAACTGGCTACACCTGCAGCAGCTACAACAGTAACATGCTGCTGACACACTGAAGCATCAGTGTTAATAATCTAATCATGCAATACACAATATATCATTATCATATGGACCAGTACTTTTATTTAGATACTTCCTGCTAATACCGAAGTCCTTGTACTTAAGTGGGATTTTTTAATGCAGTAATCATTATTTTTACATTGCTGTGTTGTACTTTTACTTAAGTAAAGGTACTGATGCTTCAGTTGTAATAATGTAATCATGCATTATATATACACTATATTGCCAAAAGTATTGGCCCTGCTGCCTTTACGCGCACATGAACTTTGACATCCCATTCTTAATCCGTAGGGTTTAATATGGAGTTGGCCCACCCTTTGAAGCTATAACAGCCTCAACTCTTCTTTGTGAGGTCAGGTACTGATGTTGGACCAGAAGGCCTGGCTCTCAGTCTCCGCTCTAATTCATCCCAAAGGTGTTTTGTCGGGTTGAGGTCAGGAGTCTGTGCAGGCCAGTCAAGTTCCTCCACACCAAACTGGCTCATCCATGTCTTTATTGACCTTGCTTTGTGCACTGGTGTGCAGTCATGTTGGAACAGGAAGGGGCCATCCCCAAACTGTTCCCACAAAGTTGGGAGCATGAAATTGTCCAAAATGTCTTGGTATGCTGAAGCATTAAGAGTTCCTTTCACTGGAAATAAGGGGCCAAGCCCAACCCCTGAAAAACAATATTTGTCATAATACCACGAACAGTTGACTATGGAATATTTAGTATCAAGGACATTTCACCAAGGGACTTATTGCACAGGTGTCAACTTATCACGGTACCACGCTTGAATTCACTGAGCTCCTGAGAGCGACCCATCCTTTCACTAATGTTTGTAGAAGCAGTCTGCATGCCTAGGGACTGGATTTTATACACCTGTGGCTATGGAAGTGATCGAAACACCTGGATTAAATTATTTGGAGGGGAGTCCCAATACTTTTGGCAATATAGTGTATATTATATCAGTAAGATGGACCAAACCATTCCTTTTACTTAGATACTTTAACTACATTTTGCTGCTAATACTTATAGTATTAGCAGCAAATAGTTGTACTTGAATAGGATTTTTCATGTAGGACTTTGACTTGTAATGGAGTATTTTTAGACGGGATATGTACATAGGATCTAAATACTTCTAACAATGCATTTTCTTAATTCATTTTTTGTTTTATTTTAGGGACGCGTGGAATTCTCTTGGAGATATGTCAAAAGAAGAAGCAATGGCAGCCTATGTGGATGAAATGAAGCTGGTATGATTCCTTTGTTACAGTTTCTTCTTACAGATTATTTATTACGCAACAATAATCTTAAAGACAACCATTTCTTTATCTGTTTAAGATTTAAGATAAATATTAATATAACTGACAGAGGATTTTGTTCTGTATTTGATGCTCAGATCCTGGAGGGGATGCCCATGACTGACGAGGTGGAGGAGCTCCTACGCGTCCTGGGTCCGTTCTACGAGCTGGTTGACGAGAAGAAAAAGATCTCGCAGATATCGGACCTGAGCTCTGGTGGGTCTTTTACGCCTTGTACCTTGCACTTTGTGACGTGTCAAAACCAGCATGTGGAGCTTAACCTTTTTACAATTTGCCTCTTGTTATATGCTCAGCCCGTTTGACACAGTTTGCTAGGCAGCTGGAAGGCAAGTATTTTACTGTGTAAACATCTGAGTCTGGTGGTGTAGTTTAGATTGTGTCTGGTGTTGTAGCTCAGATGCTTTATAGCTTATTAGCTGTTGTGTTAATGCATGTTTAATTAGTTTTACAGAAGATGCAGCTACGCACTAGTATATACAGATAAATCCAAATTATACATCCCCCTTTTCTTTATGCACTTAACCTAAGGTACAGAACATTCCCATTTAATAACCGAGTTAACCTTACTCTTAAAAGAAGCACTGATGTTGAGTATTTATGAGCTCGTCATGGAATCCATTTTTCTATGCAGGGTTTGGCACAATGCTGAATTCAATGCCGTCAAAGAGTGTCACAAAAAGCATCATCAGAAACATGGAAATGAACGGCACCCTGGAGACCCGGCCTGCCAGGCTCAAGCCAAAAGAAGAAACGCAACAGGAGACTGAGGAGGATATGGACGATGAAGAAGAAGAGGAGGAGGATGAAGAAGAAGAAGAAGAAGAAGAAAAAGAAGTAGTGATAAAGGAGGAGAAAAAAGGTAATAAAGTTATTGAAACTCCTTCTTTTCCAAGTGGGTGTGAATAAAAGAAAATATTCACCATTCAATATATCAACAGGATCACCACCAAAGAAGAAGAGCTCAACCAGGAGACACAAAGTTCCCCTGTCGAATGGTAAAGTGGCTAACGGGGTCACACACATGACAAATGGGAGTCATTCCAGGGCTGCTCTGAACAGTGACGACTCCCAGGAGGGTTTAGTCGGCGAGGCTCTGCTCAACGGGCACCATGCAGGTAGTGAAACAGTAGGCTACACTCTGGTTCATATCTTGTGTTCCAGTTACTGTACGTCCAGAGAACGGTTCAAAATGGTTACTTAAGACTTGCCCACGCGGACTGCCTGTGCTTGTGTATCCATGCACCATGTGATCAGATAATCTGCTAAGCTTCACTCCCAGAGCTGCACCAACTCAGCAGCAGACCCTGAATCTTAACACTTCACACGTCGGCTGCTCGTGGGCCAGTTTTAATGAAGCAAATTAATCGCTCCGTTGAAACCGAGCGCAAAGCCCCAAATTAAGTCAGCTTCCTCCATGCTACTTTTTTAATTACAGTGCACTTTAGTCATTGCAGTCATGGAGTTGTATTCGTTCCCTTTTCTGTGAACCAACATCAGATCCAAGTGTTGACGTGTCTGGACCCCATCACCTGGCCAGCGACTCAGACAGCGAAGTCTACTGTGATTCTGTGGACCAGTTCGGCCAAGAAGAGGCAAGTTAAAGCTCCAAAAACACACAATTATAAATCACATTTTGCCAATTAGTCCATGAGTGATTAATTTCAGTGTGCATCTCCTCCAGTGCTCTGAGCATAACCGCTCCCTGGATGACCTGGATGAGGAGGAGAACCACGTCCTGCTGCCTCTAGAGGAGCAGCAGGAAGATGTTCAGGGCGTCAGATGTGGAGGAGAAGATGGAGATGCAGGTGGAACAGTGCCGCAGAGACAGAGGCTGAATGTGGACGTGCCAGGCAGCTCTTTGGTCAGAAGAGGACGGGGTATGGAGACATTTAAAGCTCCAGAAACCTTGATTTGATTATCTTTGTGGATCATATGATGTTCTGAAAGGGGCAGTCATGTCTATTTTGGCTTTTGTCTCTAATTTACTGGAGGTTTAATTGAAAATAAACATGAAAAATTGGCTGAAATCAGTTTAACATTATTCTTCAGGCTAGGAAGTTGGAAAATGTATCCACCATGAGGCCTACAAATCATTTGGGTTTCAAATGACAAACCTTTAACACCTACTGTCGGCACTGACACATGACCACGTGTCAGTAAAGTCAAATGCTGTTGTATTTTTAGGTGCCAGGTCTCCGGGCCGCAACTCTGGATCTCTGATGCCCATGCACAGTGGTGGCGACGGGGACGGGGGCCACTGGGGAGGCGCAGTAACACCTGGAGGGAGCCTGAATGAGCAGATTGTCGTGGCGTTGGCCAGACTGCAGGAGGATATGCAGAGCGTTCTGGAGAGGCTTCACACGCTGGAGGCTCTCACTGCCAGCCAGGTCAGACCAGCCTGTCCTCCCAGTTACTACCTTTAGAAAGAAGACGGAGAGGATAGCAATGGTGGTCGTAGAAACAGCATATTTGTTTGACAATGACGGATGTCCGGTTATTTGTTGTTCCATTGTAAAAAGTCTTGAGCAAACACTGGGTTATTGAAGGGGACTGAGACACAAACTGCTCAAAAACGAATAGTTTTAGGCTTTAATGCCAAAAATTTATTTATTTTACCTTCTAGAATATAAACATGATCTAGTTTTCTTTCTTGTGTAATGAGAAAAGTGAGCATCTTTTAAGTTTTGGGCTGTTTGATTGAATAAAGAAAACTAAATATGTCAAGTTGAGCTGTAGGAAATGGCAATGCAGTGCTCAAGTAGTTAGAAACTGAACATCTAAAAACAACGTAGTGAAGCAGCTTTAGTCTCAAACAGCTTTGGCAAATGCATGTCAAGAGTCAAAGAGTCGTTTTCCTCCCCTGTGAGTAACTGAAACTTAAATTAATGAGATTGAAATGATTTATGAGGCTTTGTAAGGGAAGATAAGGGGCTCGTACTTTGGTTCTGTAAACAGCACAATCAGGGCAGATGATCACTGAGGCACTCGGTAGCCGAATGTGTTTACTTTCATGTTGAACAGAAGTTGATGAACTTTTTCCTCTTTTCCTTTTTTTGCAGGCAAGATCAGTGGCTCTTTCTCCTACTTATGTAACACCTCCAGTAAACAAGAAGAGTCAGGTAAACAGTTTAAATCAGCCTTTAAATTGGCCATAGACGGTATTTATTAGATGGTTGAAGCCTCTGGGTCTGAAAAGTGAAGCTAAAAAGTGACATAAACATTGCAGGAGGTGATTCCTGTGTTTGCAAAGAGAAATCTGACTGTATAGAAGTCTATTGGCAGCTTTTTGGGAACATTTACAGGAACATCTCTGTAATTGGCCATTGTAGGATTCGACAGCTTAGACCACAACATTAAATCAGAGTGTGCCAAAACAGCTACAAATAGTGCTACTAATATTAGACGTAACTCCAGTTCTATGCGCTTGAAGGAAATAAAGCGACTGAGTGTTTGTTATGTGACCCATATGGTGCATTTTTGTTGATGGCCATGTTTGAGAGGAGAGGAATGCTATTTGACAGCGACATCGAGGGGGCAGATAAATGGCACTTGTTATCCTCTATGAGTTTAACCAATCAGCATTCAGCAGTTTTTAAAAAATTTGATTTGAACCAACTAAGCACCAGCACCGAACTAGAACCTGGTTCTTCTTGGTGGAAAAGGGGTATCAGAGTGTCCTATGGGGTCTGGCACCAGGACGTTGGCTGTGGATCCTTTGGGTACTCTGGCTTGTGCAGTGGGGCCTCTGTCAGTCAAACTTGTTCCACTGCATCCTGTTGATGCTTGATCAGAATGGGGTCTAGGAAGTTTGGAGGTCAAATCAACATCTTGGGTCATTGTCATGTTCCTCAAGATGTTCCTGATTGGTTGATGTTGTTGCCATGTGGTGGGGTGCATTTTCCTGTGGGGGTAGGCCAGTGACATTTGGGATTTCCATTTGCATGAGGGAGTGCTTGTTCTGGGACAATGTTTATTTGGGTGTCTAAGTCTCATCAACATGGATGTTAAAATCCAAGGTTTTCCAGCAGAACACCACATAGTACCAATATGATCAATGTTATTCACTTCCTCTGTCAGTGGTCATGATGTTGTTGCTGATCAGTGTATGCAGCTTTGGTTAAATTAAAGTTTTATTGTTATTTTTGGGGAACTAAAACAATTTAATTAATACTTTGACAAGCTAAATTCATTTACAATAATACTGATTGTTCTTTTTTCCCCCTAGAAACCGTCCTGGTGGCCTTTTGACATTTCACCAGCCAGCTTGGCCTTCGCTGTTATATGGCCATTTGTCGTACAGTGGCTCATCCGCCTATACTTGCAGAGGAGGAGAAGGTATGATTTTACAGCAAAATACAGCCGTTGCAACATGCTACTATTTTCATATAGTACCCAATTTCTCATGTTTTTTGTTCTTCTTTAACAGAAGAATCAACTGACCCTGCTCACACCTGAACACCACACGGGCACAGATGACAACAAATGATTTTAGCTGGGTTGCTAATGGCTGTAACTCCTCCCTCCCCACTTCCTGCTTAGACCCACAGCCCAGTAATTTGCTTTTGCACTATGAAGAAGGCATCTAGAGGCAATGAGTGAGAGGAAAGCGATCTCTCGAGTGTGTTGCACTGCGGATGTGGAATCAGAAAGGAACATGAATGTAAGGGCTCCCTCGGCCTGTGATCTTACAACCTTTTTCAAGATGATACCACTGTACTGGAATCTTCTTCTTTTTTTTAATCAAACGGTTTGCGTTGAGAGGTGGAAAATCTACAGTTGGATTATTGTCAGTGTGTTCAACTAGTGGCTTCTCAATTAGCTCCATAACTAAGGCTTTGTTGCACAGAAATAGGCCTTTGTTGTTTCTGAGCATAACGCTTGATGTGATTAGAAGATCTTCACAATTCACTTTCATTAGCTGCCCAGGTAATGCTGCTACAATAAGACGTTGTAATAACTGTAGATTAGAAAGTGAGGATTGAATGTATTAATGTACTGATATGTGAGATTCTGTTTAATTAAGTTAATATTTATTGCTTTTAGCGACATTTAAAGTCAAGGCATCGCCGGCCGAATTGCAGCTGTGTAAGTGAGGCTATGTGTTGTGTGTAGGTTAGAGGAGGCTCAGGATGCGTTCTCATCACCCGTCCTGCTGCATATCAGTCCGTGCTTTTACGTCATTGTTTTCCAAATAGAAAAAGTGCCTCAACATCATAAGGTACATTCATACTGTACGATTAGGTGGCATTATGAGTTTCTTACATTCACATATTGTAGCATAACTGTTCGCAGTTCTGGACCAAATTAGCATCGATCCTACTACCTAGCGAGCCATGAGGTGGTGAGAATCTTCCACTCAAGATATCTGATTTGATAACGCATTTTACGCCGTCGCGTTTTTGTTCTGTTGTATAATTTTAACGTGTGATGTTTGTCTGAATATCGTGCAGATTTCGTTTGACCGATAGTAATCAGAGTTGTTTGCGAAGCAGTGAGCACTATACAAATTGTATACAATATACGTACAATACAGATCAAAATGCAATATTTTAATTGCATCCCAGTGTATTGTTAATGTAGAATATATATCATATTTACAGAGGTTGGCATCTGCAATAGCACTTCTCTTTCCAGAGCCATTATGTTTTAATAAAGAAGCGATAGTTTATCTTTTTACTGAAAAAGTACTAAATGCTTTCACACCCTCTCTGCCTGTGGATAGAGTGGTGTTTGCATGTGATAATCTCAGCCGGAAATAAAGTTTTCACAAAGCGTGCACGTTTGGCCACATTATTTCAAATAAATTGTTTAATATTTTGGGATATTTTTTTTTTTTTTTTTATGCCTACACAGTAAATATGTCCGATGGCTAGCAAATAATTGAGCAGAAGGAGCTGGAAATTGGGAGATGCAACCAGCCTGGCTCTAACAAAAGAACTAATCCCACACTGAAAAGAGCCTGTTCCCAGTCTTTGTGCTGTACAATCCTGGTAGTATCTACCCATCAGACATGCTTAATTTTGATTTTATCTTCATAATTTTGACATTTGGAGAGAAAGAAATGCCCCATATAATATTACAAACACATTTTATTTGTATTTTCCTTTTTTCTTAGAGTTAAAACTTCACAATTAGCATGGTTGAACTAGTAGTGTGGAAAAGTGAAAGGAAAATCACATCAAAACTACAAATAGAAATGACATAAAAACATCAAAAACAGTCCTGCTGGAGCAGAAAGTACCACTCCTGTTGTAAAACTATGACACTAAATAAACGTATCAACAAAATTTACATTAAAATACATTATTTATGAATATATTAGTAGGTTTTTCTTCATTGTACCCCTCAGAGAGAAATTCAGGGGGCCTGCCCACCCAGTCAGCTAACAACAGAGAACGTGTACAGTGTAACTGCATGGAAAGTTAACATCAATATAACAACATGACAACATAACAAAGCAATAGCAAATAGTACTTTGCTAGTAGAAGAACCTAATTTAAGAGACTATCTAACAGTAATGCTAAAAGAAACTTACTTTCGACACTACATACTTGTAACTATCTGCTTCTTATGATCGGTGATTGCACAAATGTAAAATGTATTTTTTTAAAACATCATAACCGTGAACAGAGAATCAATCAGAATCATTACAGTGTATTTAGTTGTATAAACGATCTTGACTCTGAAAGCAAGTGATGCGAGGACATAGAACATTCTCACATCATCAACCACCAAAATGTATTCAGTGCTACTTAAAAGAAAGACTCATCCAGAGAGTAACTCTACAGACTGAAGCCAGACACGGCGATGTGCTGAGCGTTGTTTCTTGCCTCGAAGTACGAGGTGTCAGTCTCGTCTTCAGGCTGAGGTATGAAAGGCATCGGCTGGTTCTGCAGGTTGTCCCAGTCCAGGCCGTCAAACAGGGGGTGGCACTTGAGTTCTGTGGTCGGATCAAAGCCAACAACAAAACTATTTTATTAATTGTGAGCCTTTAACATGAGTCCTATGAAGAAATGTATTCCTGGTGGGTATTAAAGGGCAATAAATCGAAGGTTAACACTAGCATTTTATTTTTAGCTGTTCTGTGCTGCAATGCTGGAGGTAATTTCTGATCACAGCTATATATAACAAGAAGTAGCAACAGCAACAGTTGACATTAGCTTGAAGAGCACCAGGTGTTCAGAGATGAGGCAGAAATGTCTCATTCCCTTTAAGGGTGACAACCTTGCTCAGGCTGTTGACCTCTGACCCCTTTGACAAGCATAACCTTTGGCAGTCACTGAGTTTGGTGTGAAAACTCCACATGGTGTGTGTGGAAAAGGCCTCTGAGCTTGCATTGTGATAAAGGGGATCTTTTAACACTTGAAAAAATGTAGAAAAAAATTAGGAAAAAATGCTTTAAAAAAGTTAAAAGAATCAGAAAAGTTTGACAATTTGGATTTAGTTTTGCTGTAGTCTATTTAAACATCAGTTTTTACCATAAAGCTTCTACAATTCTACAGTTTCATTTAGCAGAGGCTTTTATCCAAAGCGACGTATCTGTGTAGATACAACACAAGCAAGGATCTAGTCAGGAGCAAACAACCTGGAGCTTCACCAAAAAGTCCTACTGGCTGATGTGGTGCATCAAAAACTCACAATATCAGCAGTGCTGCAGCTCTATATCACACCTATAGCAGGCAAAATTTAATGTTCTAAGGACCAAAAAGAGCTTTTAAAAATGTAAAATTTGAAATGTGGTTCTCACCCTTTAGACCGGCACGCTTTGTCATGTCCATGGTCAGCAGGATTTCAATGGCATTCCTTGCTTTTACAGATAATTCCTCCTCTTCTTCAGGCCAGGGGATGTCTATAAGAGTTAATAACGACAATAGTTAATAACACTGCTTAGATATAATGTTAACTCTGTTGTTGATGAAATATAGTCATTTACACCGATCAGCCACAACATTAAAACCACACACAGGGGAAGTGAATAACATTGATCATATTGGTACTATGTGGTGTTCTGCTGGAAAACCTTGGATTTTAACATCCATGTTGATGAGACTTTGACACCCAAATAAACATTGTCCCAGAACAAGCACACTCCCTCATGCAAATGGAAATCCCAAATGTCACTGACCTACCCCCGCAGGAAAATGCACCCCACCACATGGCAACAACATCAACCAACCAGGAACATCTTGAGGAACATGACAATGGACCAAGATGTTGATTTGACCTCCAAACTTCCTAGAGCCCATTCTGATCAAGCATCAACAGGATGCAGTGGAACAAGTTGGATTGACAGAGGCCCCACTGCACAAGCCAGAGTATCCAAAGGATCCACTGCCAACGCTTGATCAG
>OMNN01098713.1:0-13245 GCA_900302755.1 Chromis chromis
GTGTCATGCCACAACATTTTTTGAATTATCTGTGCAGCAATTAATGAATCACAATAAAGGGGCTGCTGTCATGTGCATGTACGTATCCATGCATACAATATCTGTTGTATGGTTGCAGGGCTGCAGCTGTAACTTTGGGATGGTGGATATTCTGGTGATTAAGTAGGTATGCCTCACTCTGCAGTCAGTGATAATTAGTCTGATAGATTGGTGGTGGGTGCATGTGAATGTTATTTGGTATTTGTTCGTTTGTGTGTGTGTGTGTGACGCTTGCATCTGACTCACCGACTTGGCTGTCTATTTGGATCCAGATGCAGTACATTACAGCCTGTTTCTCCTGGATTATTTGAGGCTTTAGCAGATATCATTTACATTTTCCCTGTACACCTGTTTATTATATAATACATGGAGCCACCCAGAGAGGCTGTAACCTACCTACTACGCGTTACCTTACAGAGACATTGTTGTGAATTTATCACTTGTATACACCTTGAATACAGTGAGATGATAACGAGGCGCTGCAGCAGGAGCGGTGAGATGTGAGGACGCTTTGTGAAAGGTGGAAACGAAACAGAAAGTAAGACATAGAGCGAAAGAGTGAATACTCAGTCTGTCTGCAGGTTCCCCTTGTTAAGAGATTAAATGCCACACTCATTGTTTAATTAGATTGCTTGGCAAGGGGCAGCGTGTGTATATGTGTGGACGGGTGCATTGTGGGTGGGGCTAGGGGGTGGGAGTTTTAACAAGATTGCTGGCACAATATTAATTCTATTTTCTCCTGGCACCACATAACACTGTCTGCTGGACATCATGTCTTTTCTTTGTGTTGCTGGAGCACCCGCTGATATCATACATTTTGGAGAATAAGGAGATAATTCAAAGCTAATTCAAAGACAGATGCGGCGCCTGTCAGAAAAAGAGAGAAGCTGAGATAAAATGGGGAGACAGAGCTGCAGCTGTGTGTAGTCTGAGCTTGTGTTACAATCTGCTCCACCGTTGTCCTTGGGGCCCTCGTCTCCAGCGCCTGATGACTTCTCCCAGGTCATGTTCGCCTACTCAGGTCCCCAGACCTCCCTTCCTTTAGCTGTCCACCGGATGTCAACACTGTTTCCATCCTGTTTACCTCACCTGACTGCCCCACCCTTCCACACACCTGTTTTTATTTCTCATCAGCCCTGCAGTGGTCTGAGCTCCACCCAGCTGCTTCTCATTCCCTGATCAGCCTTGCACTTCTTACACCAGCATGTTATGTTGTTTTGTGCCTCATGCCTCAGTTCCTCATTTGTGCTTTAGACTCTCAGCCTGTGTAATGGACTTTGGACAGCTGCCTGTGAATTTCTGGATTACTTTTCCAATTTGAATTGGCTTCTTTGGTTTTGACATTGCTTTTCTTCCTCCTTGTATAAAATGAATGACCTTACTGCATTAGTTCTGTTTTTGGCATCTGCATTTAGCTCCTATTCACTGCTAGCAGTTTTCATATGTTTGTCAATTCAATTGAGTTAATTTTAACTTTATTTATATAGCACCAATTCACAACATATGTCATTTAATAGCACTTCACATAATAAGGTAAAGACCTTACTAATTTTAATCAGAGAACCCAACAAATCCACAGTTACCTTTGGATTTTCTTTGAGCAAGCACTTGGTGATATCGGGGAGAATCCAAAAAAACTCTCCTTGTCATCTCAATTTCTTTACTTGATCACGACAAAGACAAATAAAAAGTAATAGAACAGATGAAGTTAGTAAGTAAATTTTTCTCAACAACAATTCTCTACCTCATAAAAGACCTTTTATCCAAATGGCAGGCGTGCACATGCAAACATTGTTGAGATTGTAGCTAATGATTGAACATTTCAAAATATAGTCTGCTTTCTGAAATATAAATAATTCAAACAGGATAGTGGTCAAAACAATTTTTAAAAAAAAATATGCTGCATGGTATCTAAACAATGTTTGCCATTCTCACACATCAATGTAAAAAAAAAAGCATTTGGCTTGCTGCTTTACAATAACATAAGCACATATTTTGCTTAGAATCAGGATGCAAAATATAAAAATAAAAAGGAGCCACATTAGTTCTAGTAGCAACGAATAACATCCTTAGAATGCTGTGCATGCAAACGTGCCAACAGCAGCAAGTGTCATAACCCCCCATGCTATATATCAATACTACTGAGGGCAGTAATGAGGTTTTTTCAGTATTTAGTTCACTGGTGCACTGGTATCAATGTGTTTTACTTCAGCCAGTAATATCTGGTTTGCCAGAGCTGAAGAAGGAAGCAACAAGACGTGGATGTCGCCTTACTGCTTTTGGAGAGATAGATATTCCCAACATATTTGGAGTATACTATGTAGCTATTACATTTACATCATAAACACATGCTGGCAGTGGTTGTGTAATTACTTTCACAGCCAGAAGGGGAAGACAAAAGTTCTGCACTGCAGGTTTAAACTGTGACTTTGAAGAACTACTTTTTTTTCTCTCCCCCCCCTTTTTTTTTTTTTGCCTCTTCCCATGCTTAGGTACACGGGTTCAGTTTCTCCACAGCTATTGTAGATGGTTCAGCTCCACTTTAACCTCCCAGCATGCACAGCTCCTGTTGAAATGTTCTGCTGCAGGTGGAATACTGTGATCTTATTTCTGTCAACAGCTATCATCTTTTGAATGCTGTAGGACGTGGTTATGATTACTGGAGGAGCAATAAGAAAGAGTCGTGAACTCCGAGCATCTGAAGCTGTGGTCGATTTCACCTGTCTCACACTGCTTATGGAAAAACACCGTCTATCAGTCATACTGTGTGTGTGCTGTGTGTGCTGTGTGTGCTGTGTGTGCTGTGTGTGCGTGGGCGGGCGCATAGTTGATATGTTGAAAGTTGAAATGCTTTGCTAACTCTGCACCTGATGACAGACAATTTGTTGAATTAGAATAATTTATTAAAATGCAAATACATGCTTCCAGTGTTAGAAAAAAAATTCAAGTCAAATAAATTCTCCACTCTGAAAGACAGAAAATGTGTGGTGCACTGTATTTGCCTTCGACCCTAATTATCTGGGTCAAATTCCTCAAAGAAATTAAATCTAACTGAATTACCATTCTTCAAGGTGCATTCAGACTGAAGCAGAGTGAATTTTCACCTCATTTTTCAACCGCTGTTGTGTTTGTAGTGTCGGTTTACATCTGATTACAGTTTGCATTTTAATATGCAGTTGCACCCCTAAAATTTACTTTGCACTCAATGTGAACACACTTTGAGAAGATCCCTTTTACAAGACATCACACAAAGATATAAGAGAATGGATCTTGTCTTATATGAATATAAAGAGTAGGTGTGAGAGATTTCTTCGAGGAGAAAAAAACAAACAGAATATCTCTAAAAATAAATGCACCACACCATAGAAGAGGTTTGCACTGGGTTATTTCTTTCATCAAGTGAGCAATATGTCATTATAGTTGAGGGAGTTACTCCAGCGCTTAGCAACCTTCAACTAGAGCAGGCTGACTGAAGTTAGCGGAACAAACTGACTCTGGTCCCTGAAATTCACTGAAATTCACAGCAGAATAATTTCCCCTGGGGCGTCTGACCGCGGCCTGAAGCAAGCCAAGCAAAGTGACATCTGTCAAAGTTGTGACAGTGGAGCAATCCTCTTCTAAATTAAAACTAATCAGAGAGTACTTTCAGAGCAGAATGGTACAAGGGGCACTGAAAGAGATGGTAAAACTACAGCATCCTCCTGCAACATAAGTGGTGATTTTTGCATAGTGCAGAGTTTGTTTAAATAGAGGAACGTGCGTTTTTAGTTCGACTATAGGTTTCCTGATCGGCCATCCTGTCATAATATGAAATCAAGTTACGGCACATAGTAGCAATAACATTACCTCTGGCTTCAGTGTGTGTCGTCATGCAAAACCCTACGTTTTTGCATTTTAGCAGTATGATGTGTTACTTAGCTGAAGCTCAGTGGCAGATGAGTGGACATGTTTGCATATTCCAGCTAGAAACACCAAAACAGACAGTGTTTGTAGTGATGTGGTCAATAAAATCCAACGTATCATCTGTAAAAATATCCACCACTTTGGTACAATGTGTGTATGTGTTCAGACTGCACACATCCATTTGCAGGGTTAAGAGGGGGCACCATAAAAGCGTCTTGCTCCGTGGCCAATCATAACTAGCAGCTGCCACTGGCTCACCACTCTGGCAACATTTACATTTCCCATAAATTTATGGCGTTTGGCACACACTAGGCACAGTGTGAGTTACAACTCCGCATTTCTGAATAAGTTTAAGTGAGGGTTCAAGTGAAAGTGGACCTTTGGTGGTGATTACATCAGCCCGGCTATGTGACCAGAAAGTCACATGAAGAAAGTGGGAAAATGTGTTCGGAACTTCTACACACTATAGAAAAGATTCTGTTACGGTTACAAAACAGAAAGAAGTAATCAGATTACTGATACATTTCATAAATATGGAGACCAAGTTTTATTCATCTGGCGTGAGACTCATGCTTTTAGTCTCTGTCTTCCAAACAAACAACACCAACACTGGGTCATAAATATTGCAGACATTACAAAAGACACAATTCGCATGCCTTCATTGTGAGTTTTGCCTCATTTACATTGCTCTGTAATTTTACATCTATTCTAGATGAACATCTCTTAAAAACAAGAATACAACTTTACAGAATAAAGACAGTCTGCGACAGGTCAACGAGCCTCATCAGTGATTAATGTAGTCCAGGTTTTAACAGAAATGAACAGGATCTGAAGTTACTTTGTTGCTCCCACCTTTTTGTAGGAGTCTTTCCTCTGAGTTTATTAGATATCTGCAGCATTAAACAGCAGCAGGATCCAAATGAGCATGTCCAAAAAGAGAAAGCTGCACACATTTATGCACGCGGCAGAACACTGGCGAGGTTATTAAGTACTTGAAAGAAAAAATGAATCAGTCACACATATTTTTATTTAATTCTGATCTGTTAACTGTAATTAAAGTTGTTATTTTTTCTGTTATGTCAAGTATTTTATTCCGGAGATTTTTCCATTTCACAGTCACACACAAGGACATTTTACATGATTGTGCATATAGATGCTTCCTATAACTACCTACACAACATGGCTTCTTAAATCATTAAAGTTATTAACAAAACATGGCAACAAGTAATTTAATAACAATGAAAACACTTTTTAAGTCCCATAAGTTGCTGTTAGACAAATTATTATTACACATGAATTTTTAACATGTAGGAAATAATAAATAAACCAATAAAAATGTGTTTTCAGCTACACAGTCAGCAGATTTGGGCTGATTACTGTTAATTATTTATTTGAGGTATTATTGTATTATGGGGGAACTTATTTTCTCCTCAAATACACTGCAGGATCTCTTCTGCAACTGTTAGCTGAAAGTTGGAAACCCTGCCATGCACATGTACACACTTTACAGAATAAACCTGAGTAAAATCCATGATATTTATATTTATTTTCTCTTGTCTTTTTTTGGTAATGATGGAATCAAAAAGTAAGGCAAAGTAATCAGGTTACATTACTTTATTGATTTAACTTGTGAAAAACTTAGGCAATTAGTTATAACACTGAAATGCTTTTTTTAAAGTAACCCTCCCAATTCTGCCCTTTATAGATTCTCCAGTTATTTTTTGTACCCAATAAAGGAGATATGTGGAGATTAATATTTGCTAGTTATTGCACTAAATTCAACTTATTTTGACTGCAGGTTTTGCCACAGTGTGAGTAAAAGACCAGTGCAGACTCGTGCACAACCCCTACACTGTAACACTGTGTAGCGCATATTGTAGTTGCAGTACTATTGCTGCATGAATGATGAAATCACAAATGCTGATTGGCAACAGAGAAGTGGACAGCCCCAAGTCCGACAACAAATAGCACCTCCCAAGAGAACCTTCTGTTCTCTGTCTGCATTTCTGCAAGCCCTGCAACACTATAATATAATAATTTAGCTTAAAAAACAGCAGGACTGACACCACATCCAGATGTATGGGCTATGAGATAGGTGTGGGGGGGGAGTAGGAGTCTGATATTCTGAGTCAAATAAGGTTTCCCTTCCAAGTCTGCAGGAAGTAAATCTTTTCAACCCATGATAATCCTGTGCAGTAGTGGTTCTGCTTGCACACACACCGCTGCCAAAAACACTATCTTAGATCTTTCCTTCCCTCTATGTGGCACTGACTGTTGAGGAGAATCAGACAGGTGGAGCTCTCATGGTGTTGCTCTTGTGCTGAAGAAAAGCACCTTTTGTATTTAGATATTACTGAGCTGTTGCATGTGTCCAATCCCTAATCGTCTAAATGTGGATTAAGATTATACAAATTGATTAAAAGCATTAGTGTTAGAAGTGAGTGCACCACAACACCTACTGTACAACGTATTTCTGGCTGATAAAGGTTCTGCCTGTTTCATAGAACTAGGATGTCTATGACTACCCTGAATGTGCATGTACACCGATCAGCCACACCATTATGACCACTGACAGGTGAAGTGAATAACACTGATCATATTGGTACTATGTGGTGTTCTGCTGGAAAACCTTGGATTTTGCCATCCGTGTTGATGAGACTTAGACACCCAAATAAACATTGACCCAGAACAAGCACACTCCCTCATACAAATGGCAATCCCAAATGTCACTGGCCTATACTCCCGCAGGAAAATGCACCCCACATCAAAACAAAAATATCAAACAATCAGGAACGTCTTGAGCAGGGGTGCCCAATCCTGGTCCACAAGGGCCACTATCCTGCATGTTTTAGATGTTTCCCTCTTCCAACACACCTGATTCAAATGATCAGCTCGTCATCAAGCTCTGCAGAAGCCTGATAACGATCCTGATCATTTGAATCAGGTGTGTTGGAAGAGGGAGACATCTAAAACATGCAGGATAGTGGCCCTCGAGGACCAGGATTGGGCACCCCTGCTCTACTGTTACTGCTAGAATCTAATCATTGTGAGAGAACCGCCCTAGTATGTACTCAAAGATAACTAGAACCCTCTCAGTGACCACTAGACCCTTTGTTAGGAGCCCTTGAACCTCTCCAGTGAGGTCTCCTAAAAATGGTAAGACCAGAATCTAACGGCTAACCTGTGGAACCACTCCAGTGACCACTAGAACCTTTTTAAGAAGCTTTAGGATCTAGGGCTCCTAGAAAGGGTCTTTTATGGCGCCTAAATCTAGCCATCGTTGAGGAACCCTGAGGTTGTTGATGGGGAACCACGAGTAACTTTCGTCCCGTTGCTCCTCAGTGCCAGAGCCTCCTCAGATTGTCCGCCAGATGCAGCCCCAGGCGGCGACGTCGGGCAGGTCGGTTCGGTTCTCGGCGCAGGTGAGCGGCCTCCCCCTGCCTCAGGTGTCCTGGTACAAGGACTCCCAGGCTCTGTCCACCAGCTACAAGTGCAAGTTCCTCCACGACGGAGAGGAACATACACTGCTGCTGCTGGAGGTCTTCCCCGAGGACGCCGCCGTCTACAGCTGCGAGGCCAAGAACGACTACGGAGAGGCGACAAGCTCCGCCCCTCTCACAGTGGAAGGTGTGTTTGGTCATTTTACAGGCTTCGAGATGGAATTTTTTTCTTATTTTGACTACAAAAGGGTCAGAAAATGTCCTGTGAGTGCTGCTGCCCATTTTTTTCTGAAGAAACTTTCAATATGTGTCAGGTATTTACATCTACTGCCTGTTATCAGAGTAATGATGGTTTAAAATGAAGAAAAACACAAAAACAGGATTTGATTTTAGTGTTTTAGTGAGAAAAAAAACTACTAAACTGAGCATAAATAATAGATTTTGCATGTTAATGTTGAACTTTGAAAAGTAGAAAAGAGTCTTTGGCCCTAAATGAGCAAAAACAGGCCATAAAATGGAAACATTCTCCGTTCTACAACTGTGGGTGTTTTCCCTGGAACAAAGGGGCTGCTTCATGAGCTTCCTGGGGAGGTACGAATTGAAATTACCATAATGACACATCGTTGCGCTTTACAGCCACTATAGTGTCATTACGGTAATTTCAATTCGTACCCTCCCAGGAATCTGTTGGATTATTTCTGATAGCGCAAACCGTGACATAATTACGGTAGTCCAAAGTGTGTTTGCCCAAACGTGTCACAGATGACGGACTAGGACTTAAAGGGTTAATGAAGCCATGCAAAGTTTTACCTTCATCTGGTTTCAGTTTTTACCAGAACTCTAATGTGTTTTCATCCTAACATGTCATGTGTTTATCTGCTGTACTGATGAAGTTCTGAGGCTCAGAAATGATAAAGAACCAGATGATTTTCCATGAATGACAGTAATACGTTTACATACGACTCATGTCTTTACTCCCCGGGGTTGAATGGAGAGTTTGGTAAATCACCAGTCATCACACTGATCCAGTTCATAACCTGGTACTGATGATGTTACTTCTTCCAGTTCCTGAGGTGGTTGAAGCGGCCCGAATCTCTCCTCCGGTCCTCGTCACTCCCATGCGTGATGTTCTGATCTCAGAGGGATACCCGGCCCAGTTCCAGTGCAGCATCTCTGGGGAAGGTAGGAACACAGCTCCCCTTACAAACTGTCACATTTGTCTGTCCAGAACGTTGTCAACATGTGGTTCAGGTGATGCTGACTGTACCTAACTGTGTCTCCAGATGTGCAGATGTCTTGGTTCTGTAATGACAGAGAGATCAGGCAGTCAGACATCTTCAGGATGTCTCATTTTGGTGAAACCTGCCAGTTGGACATTTCCAGAGTTCTCCCGAGCCACGAGGGAGAGTACTCATGTATTGCCACAAACTCGGCAGGAATGGTCACATGTGCTGCCACTCTGAATATCGACGGTGAGTCCCGCAGATGTTCCGCTCAGATGAACCACCGCTGTCGGCCTGAGTCACTGCATGTTCCTCACAGGGCTGCTCTGATTCCTAACTCACACTTTTCTCTGTTAGCTGTTGAGCTAATGGAAGTTAAACGCCAGCCACTGATCAGAGCACCCCTGTTTGTTAGTACAGTGTGTGAAGGCAGGTGTGCTTCGAGGTGTCTTCACTCACCTGTCAAATATAAACCGAAGCATCTGTTGGTGCAAAGAGACACGTTCTGAGCCAACAGAGAGCTGCATGGTTTCACGAGGTTTCAGGCATGTGTAGGTGTGCAGATATTATCGCTGCTGCACGGAAAAAAATCTGTACAAAACTGTGAAAATGTGGCAGAAAAAGACATAAAATAACAGCAGAATACTGAAATGTTCAAAAGCTGTGATACTAGCAGCAAGTATCTGTTCAATAATGATGTTTGTAGCTGATTTAAATTCAGTAAAGTGGACATTATTTACAGTTTTGTCCTGTTTTTATACAGTTAACATGTTTTCTGTGATCTCCATCGATATTATCTGTAATTTAACAAAACAGGGAAAATCATGTTGTTAAAAAGTCCTCGACTGAAGTTAAAAGAACAACAATGCTGCTAATTAGAAAAAGGCTTGTATTGAATCAGTCGGCCAGTGAACACCTGAGCTCACTAACAAACACTCCAGTCCTGTATTAAAGGAGCTTGTTAGAAAATCAGCTGAGGAAAAGAAAAACACCACAAACATCACTTTCAGTTTGTCTGGAGCTGATAGAAGAGAATGTCCAGCTTCAGATCATCAGTTCAGAACTATCTCAGTTACTTCCCCAAGAAGCTGCAGTCTCTGATTAATGTTACCAACCATGTCGTAGCCCAGTAATAATGCAGCTCCTCCTAAATCTTCTGTTCACTATAATAATGTTAAATAACTGGATTCATGTCTTCCAACCACTTAGTGTCTCTTCTCAAGCTAAACCTGTTTAAAACCCAAACATGAGACTGAAATGTTACCTCAGGAAGACGATACTAAAGTGATTCTAGTTTGTGTAACAGAAGCTAATAAAACACATTTTCACCAAAAGACTAAAACTGGGTCCAAAGATTTTCCAGCTTCTTCGTTGTGTTGAAACACTTGGACTGACCTGAGCATGAAGGACGAGTGTGTTTGAACTGTTCCTGCTCTGATCCTCACCGGGAGCTTCGTCTTACAGGTTTCTCTTTGCATGACGTCTTCTCTTCCACACAAACAGTCGTAACAGTCTCACTGTGAGACGTGACTCTTTATTTCAGAGAATGCAGCATGGTCAGAGCCCAACTCTGGAAATGCAGCTTCCTGGGTTCCTCTCACTCGAGCTGTTTTTTACTTTTGGCTCCGGTCAAGCTTGCATGATTGACAGCGGAAACCAGCCAGTGTCGCTCCCTCACTGATAATGACTGATCCTCAGCGCTCCACCTCCACTGCACTCGCCAAAACAAGCTGTGACACAAGTAACCTGGAGAAGTCACCAGAATGATGTGTTGACCTAATTCTTCTACTCTTTCTTATTGCCCAGATGAGAAAGCCTTAGCTAGTGTGTCGACCGCTGGGGCTGAGACTAAACTAATTCAGAGCCTGGAGGCTCGGACGGAGAGCTTCAGCTCTCTGTCGATGGGACAAACAACCCACAGTGTTGAGTTTACTGAGACGGTCTCTGAGAGCTCCTCCGTGTCGTGGAAGACGTTTGAGATTCAGATGGAAAGCTCTGAGAGCAGCTTTGATTTCAAACTCTCAGCCAGCCCCGAGCTGCTGATGGAAATGAGCGACGTTTGGGTGGAAAGCGGCGAGATGGCCGAGTTCAGCTGCTCGTTCAGCGGGCAGCCCTTCACCGCCGTGATCTGGGATCATAACGGCCAGAACCTGGCGGACACAGAGCGGGTGAGGAGCTCTCAGAGCGAGGGCTTGTTGTCCCTGGTCATCCAGGGTGTCGGTGTGGCGGACCAGGGCCGGTACCGCTGCACCGCCACCAACCAACACGGCCAGAGCAGCTGCTCTGCTCAGCTCACTGTTGAAGGTGGTTAATCTTTCTTTTCTTCTCAGTCTGTCTCTCCATCTGGTCCATCCCACCTCCACACCTGCTCCTCCCGCTTCGTCCCCCCATGGTTTAATATTTCCTCTGTAACCTGTTAGGATGTAATAGAATAACCAGCTTTGTAGTTAGTTTATCCTCTTTCTGCTGTTCCAGCTTCGCCTCGCTAACCTCATCCTCCATCCTACTAACCCTGTAGTGTTTAGAGTCACAGCCTTATACTCTCTGACCCCTAATTACTCTCCCTAACTTTATTCTCACCCAGCTAAAGAAGCGAATGTCAAAGCAGAAACCCCCATCCCTACCGATTCTGTGCGTAAAGTGTCTCAGGCAGACAGGGAGACCCCTAGAGATCCCCCCGACCAAGACAAGCTGGAGGCGGTGGAGAAGCCGGGGCCATCGCCTCCGTCCTCCCAGAGACCTCACAGCCTCATCAGCCAGCTGTACTTCCCCGACGTCCTGCCTCACGACAAGCGACTCTCCAGATGCCCCGAGTTCCTCATCAAACTCCCCCCTGAGCTGCTGGTCCGAAGCAGAGACAGCAGCTCCCTGTATTGCGTTATGAAGGGGCTTCCCACTCCGTTTGTCATTTGGCTTTACAACCGGTTGAATGTTGAGGATTCTGTGTCTTACTCTCTGAAACACGACGGCCCCCTGTGCTGTAGAAATGTTAATGTGGGACCCGGACAAGGGGGCTCTTACACTTGCAAAAATGTGAACTCAGCCGGAGATGCTGAGTGCAGCACAGTGACGAAAGGTTGGCATCTGCATGCTTTGGTCCTTCTGCTCGCTCGGCCTTTGTTCACACTGCTTCCCACCCACACAGCCAGCAGAGACACACTTCTTCACAGGGCGACACCACGTCTTCTACAAGGCTTTAACCACTGAGTTTAAAACAGAGATAAAGAGAGGGACACTCATACCACTGAGCTTATTCCACAAAGCCAGAGGTGCAGCACACTAAAAGACCAAAGGAAGCATGCACTGTACCAGTTAAAGAAACCAATGACGGTCTGGATGCACGAGCTGCCACTGATTCTAACAGTCTTGAGCCAGTGTTGAAGTGTTTTTAATCCGTAAACATCTGTGTCTTTACAGTAACTACAGTGGAGGAGGAATCTGTGACTCAGGTGCAGGAGGAAGTAAAAGGTAAATATAATGTCATGTAGAACAGTTTTGAATGTCGACGTCTTGACAAAGCAGCTGTTTGTATTGTTTTGTCCTCAGGTCTGGCTGGTAAGAATTTTTTATTTTTTTTTACCAAATTACACAGAATACTGCAGTTTCCAAAATATACACCAAGTTCAAGGTCCAAGGTGGACAGCAGTGGGGATGTCCTGATCAGGGTTTTTCCCAGATCAAATCCGAGTCATTTAACCCTTTAAGATCTGAGCCTCAAAATGTCCACCTGGTCTTTTTTTTCTTATCTTGATTACAAAAGGGTCAGAAAATGTCCTGTGAGTGCTGGTGCCCATTTTTTTAAAGGAAACTTTCAATATCTGGCAGTTATTTACGATTTACTGCCTGTTATCAGAGTAATGATGGTTTAAAATGACGTTGCGCTTTAGAGCCAATATAGTGTCATTACGGTAATTTAATTCGTATCCGAATGAAATTACCTGGCAATTACCGTAATGACACAATATAGTGTCATTACGGTAATTGCCAGGTAAAGCGCAACGTCGTTCGTATCCAAATTAAATTACCGTATCCGAATTAAATTACCGTAATGACACCATATTGGCTGTAAAGTGCAATGTCAAACGTCGTTGCGCTTTAAAGCCAATATAGTGTGATTACGGTAATTTAATTCGTGCCTACCCAGAAATCCGTTGGATTTTTTTCCAATAGCGCAAACCGTGACATAATTACGGTATTCCAAAGTGTGCTCTCCCAAAGTGTCACCGATGACGCACTAGGACTTAAAGGGTTAATACTGTAGTGACCAGAGGAGGCGTCACAGTTCAAGTTGGCAATCAGAGAGCATTGTGGGAGTTTTGCTAGTAAAGGGGCACCATGACAAAGGCTTCTGTTAGGCTTAATGGTCGACATAAAGGATCAGACTTCGTGCTGGTACTGATCAGCCAAACTTTGTCTTGAACTTTCCCCTGATTGTGATCTAAAGATCCTGATACAAGAATCATGTTCAGGACATCCCTGGACACCGGTAACACTTATTTGTTGAAAACATGAACAATAACATGTTGGTTTTATCTCCAGTTCCTCAGCTGTTCTGGTTCTGCAGCTGACTGTTCTGTGGTTGGAGTGTGTTTCTCATTTTACTTTATTATTCCACTCAGCCTTCTCTAGCTCCACCATCA
>OMNN01098714.1:6896-50903 GCA_900302755.1 Chromis chromis
AAATTGAAAATTTAACATACATTAGGGATTATTTTTGTCAGCATGTTTTCTGCTTGTGTATTAATTCTTTCCATCATAATATGTCTTAATATGCCATTTTCTTTCCAGTTGTCCTGATCAGTCATTTAACAGCTCAGCAGATGGCCCAGCTCCAGGAAGGGTTAATAAAACCACTTAGAGAAAATGTCTGTTGCATGGAGAAACTTTGTGTCTCATGGTGTGATTTTATAGCTATTATCATATTCAAAGAAAAGAAACAACAATTGAGAAGATTAATACTTATTGTCACTTTATTTCCAAGGTTGGATATTATTTATAATGCGCTAAAGTGAGCTATTAGTCAAAGCACAGAACAATGGCTTTGTTCAATCTCATTATAAGAAGCTGTCAGGTAATGACAAGCCTTTTGTGATTATAAAATGAACCTTTAGTGGATTATATGTTCAAGGCTAAACACATTCTGTATATCAGTTGTGCTACCTGTAGCTCTGACTGTTCATGCCATAAAGGATTTGATGTTAGCATGGTGTATATGTGGAGCAAAAAGTGAGGGATAGTCGCAATTAAGGTGATGCTAATGGAAACAACAATGAAGGAGGAAAGCAACTCAGGAAGAACAGTGAAACAGCTTGGATGTGTTTCCAATCAGATTTTCCAGTCCCTCTCAGTCATTGTGGTGACTTTTAAGACTTCTTTTGTAGCAACTCAAAAAAAAAAAGGTCTGGCACAACATTTCTACAAAATGTCACTAGATTTGTCAAAGTGGTGAATCACCACCTGCTAGTGCTAACTCAGGAGCCACATTGCTAACAAGGCTAAAAAAAAGTCCCCCGATGTTTAAAGGTGGTGTATGTAGTTCTAATGTAATACACTTTTTTGTCAAATTCAGTTAAAATCCATCTCTGGTGCAGGTGTTTCTAAAGTTTGACACTTGACACTTCACAACATCCATCATCTCTGAGGCCTGTTGACATGTATGCCGAATTATCGGCAGCTCGTATTTGCCATGTCCATGGGTATGCAAATATCACCAAAGCCCCTTTAAGACATGCACTCCTTTCTATTAATCTGACTGCAAATGAAAGTGTCGACTTAAAGTCTGCATGAACACCCTGCTCGCTTTTCCATAAAAGTCCAAGTCAGACCTGATAACATTTCTGTATCACTGTATCAAGTCTGAACAACATATTGTCACATTAACTGATTTTATTTTTTTTTGGTTTCCACATTTCAGCATGAACACTGTGTCTTTTGCTCTCTGTGATGGTTATGGAACAATTAACAGTTGTAAACAAACACTTGTAAAGACCATGCATATCTTGGCAGTCTTGAGTTTCCAATGACTGATGTAACTCTTAATTTTCTATAATGGCCTCATTAAAACACATGCACAAAGGTGTCATTACTTTAGATTAAGTCTATTATTAATTATAGCATTACAATATTTGATCTACTGTCCAATCTTGCAGGAATACCAAATATATAAATAGTTCTGTGGCTCTCTCCTTCACTGCGAGTGTCTTTTTTAACCAAAGCCATCAGGCCAAACTACAATAACTAACATTCTGTTGTTTGTAGAACACCTGCAGGTACCTGTTCCTTTCACCTGATGTAGCGCACTTCAATCTAAACTCCATCTGCTCTACTGGGTCGTCTTGGATCATTTGTGAGCTAGTTTGAATACAACACAATCTGATGGGATTATAGAAGATGGACACTGGACAGTGATGAACTTCACATGTATGGATGCAACAGTATCATATAAAAAGACCTGCTGCACAGACAGATCCTTCAAACTGTTAAAGCATTCTAAATGCTAAAGGCATCCCTTACAGCCCACTGCCCACGCACAGAAACTGAGCGCAGCAACTTAGAACGTGAATCTTCTTGAACTGTTGGTGAGGCTGCTAGAAGAACTGATGAATTACTGCTCTACACCGACACTGTGCTGTGGTACATACAACAAGGCAAATACCTTCTAGTGAATAATCACGACAACTGATGAAAAGAAACAGATCTATTAAAATGTATGCTGAACACATCTAAATCTGATGTAGCATTATGTAATGTAATGTAATGCAATATGATGAATAAAGATAAAAGCATGTGAATGAAGACTTCTAAGAGGCATGTCAAGGATATGCAATATTAAATAGAAACAGCATTTTTAGAAGAGGTGAAAGGAGTAATAATGCAATAAAAGGTAATGCAGGTACATCTTGTACCCAAATCAGATGGTGCTGCTTCTACCTCAGTATGTGGGTGGATGATAGCTTATGTTTGATTGGTGGGGAGCCCTGGCAGGGCAGTGCTCTATTCTGGGTGTCCTTGGCATCAAAGCTCAACATCCTTGGGCATATTGCTACTCGCTGAAATGTGTCTTATCTACAAGATGGCTTTAGATTAACTATAATGAAATACTGTTTTTTAAAACATGTTTCATTTCATGTCATTGCATCTACCAACACACAAGATCTGATGGAACCGTGTTTTGTGCTTTGTGAGCACCAAAGCAAAAATCTGGTTTGTACATTTCAGAAAAGCAAGGTGCAGCAGAACTGATATGAGCTTCTCCTACTGAGCTGTATGTTCCAGTCATGCTTCAGAACTTCATTTAAAGTGTGAACACTGAAAACTGATTGTGAAAAACAGGAATTTTTTGTATTTCTATTCCTCCAACAGGGACAGGACAACATATTAGTCATTTACAATTGATATGTTTTTGAGAAACCTTAAGGTAAATGTCTTAGAATTCAGACCTGGTAGCTGCAGTCTGTTGCTATGAAGAACTGGTTTTGCTTTTTCTGCGTCTGTGTTAATATTTCAGGTTTTGAATTTGATTATGCATTTTCTTAATATAAACCTGATGATTTTTTTTTAATGATGCAAATATAGGTATTAAAATATGTTCTATACATTTTCCATTCTGACCTGTTGATGTAAGCCGTCATATGCCGTCTTTTCATGAATAGGCAGAAGAGCAGAACTGCAGAATATGCTACTCAAATGCAACCAGATTTATTTGGAAACAACCATTGCTATTAGGCCCTCAACATATGATCAAAGTTTTTCTGCAAAGAAAATGAAGACGCCATACCTCCTGTAAGCCACTCAGTTCTAATAATAATAAAGCATTGGTTTTATATAGCGCTTTTCTAGACACTCAAAGACGCTTTACATTGCATTATTCATTCACTCCATACTCGATGGTGGTAAGCTACGTATGTAGCCACAGCTGCCCTGGGGTAGACTGATGGAAGCCAGGCTGCCAATCTGCACCATCAGCCCCTCCGACCACCACCAACTACTCGCTCTCACACTGCATTCACCCAGGCTTCCTGGTGTTCCCTCATGGTCTCCCATCCAGGTACCGACCAGACCCTACCTCGCTTAGCTTCCGAGATCTGACGGGATCGGGCATCCACAAGGCGGTGTGGCCACTGACCCCTCATGTTCTATGGCTGAAGGCACTGTCACCACTCTCATCAGGATGGAACTGTTTCTTTACAGGATAAAGGTGATCGCTCAGAACAAGTTTGTTTCAGTCTGCAGTGATTTTTACCTCTAAAAGTACAAGTGGATCCAAACCATGCCCACAAAATGTCCCCCCACAGTATAACAGAACCACGGATCTCCTCACTATAGTGTCAAGGATTCAAGTTTAGCCAGTAATTTCTCACCAATTTGTAGTTAGGACACTCCTTTGCCCCTTTCATTATCACTAAGGACTAATTGGCTAATTTTGTCTCTTGAGAGGACAGTTTTGGTTAATTTCTATTTTCCTTACAGTCATGACATCCCAACCCAACTGAAGACCTACTTTATGTGGGACTTTATGTTTTAGAGCATCCTGCACCATCCTCTAGAGCCAGAGACTATGATGTCATCCTTCATCCTAGTTTTTAGGGATTTTGATGGCTCAACACCTTAATGAGACAGTCTGCTGTGGTTTTTGGCCATGCTAGCACATGCACACCTCAGAGTATGGCAGAGGCAGCCAGTTGGTTGGTCAAATTTATGACAGACTGAAATATTTCAACAAAGAAAAATGTATTTAACAGCAACAATTTTGACATGAAATAATAGGTGTAATGAAAGCTCTGTACCAAAACAGAACGTTCAGTAATGTCATTGGTTAGGCTGTGTTTATCTACTATTTTCGGTAGAAATGACTGCTTTGAAAAAGGTCTACTGGATGCTGAAACTTGGCACACAGTAGATGAATCCTAACTTCTGTTCAGACGCAATGCAAGCTGAATTTTAGACTGCGTGTCTGAGCTGAGAATGTCTTTACTTGAGTGAAAAATGTGTCTTCTTATCTCAGGGATTTATGAATCTAGTCAAGACAAGAGAAAAAGGAGAGAGACTAGAGGAGAATAAGAGAAAGAAGCGTAGCGCCTGGTGGGCTCTGAGATCAGTCAGCGTCTGTGCTGAACATGGGTAACACAGGCATGCACGCACAATTTTTTCCAATCTAGCTCAAATTCCTTCTCTATATTTGACCCATCCTATTCAAAGTTAACCTTAACTATACATACTAGGAGCAGTGGGCTGCCGCGGTGCAGCGCCCGGGGAGCAGTCAGAGGTTAAGGGCCTTGCTCAAAGGCCCACAGCGACCGCAGTGGGAGTTCAATCCTCTGACCTTCTGATCAGTAGCCCAGGGGCTTAACCTGTTGCGCCACCACTGCCCCAACTGAGCAAGATGGTCACAGCTTTGGGTACCAAGTATGCTTACTGCATGCAACAGTCTTTGTAGTGGCATCTGCAGTACGGAAGTAAGTGATTTCAAATGCAGTCAATGAATGCTGATGTTAACATCTCAGTTACTTTGCTCTCTTGCTTTCTCAATATGCCACCCATCTGTATAACATAACCCAACATAGCTCAAGTACAAACCTGTTTGTGATACCTCTCTTATCTATCCACCAAGAAAATGCCCTGTTTAATTGCAAAAATGTTCCCTTAAAATTGATAATAAACTTCCCGTGAGACACTGCGGCAGCTAAAATAGTCCTGATCCTTTGGGTATTCAGTTTTCATAGAAATAAACTGAGAGTCACTTAAGAGAGACTCATTCTTTAAGAAAATATGTACATGCAAAAATAGAATTTAATTCTTCCTGTCTCCAACAACTTTCAATCCCACTGAGGTTTTTAGCGTGTTCTTTTGCATTTCTTCATTTGCATTGAACTCAAGTTGTTATCCAAAATTTCAATGTTTTATGAGTGCTTATGAATAATAAATGAACACAATCACCTGAGAGAATATAGGAAAAAGCTCAAACTAAATCTACCCAATCCACTCCATTTAGATGATATAAACGAGTCACGCTGTCATTTTTTTGTCATCTATACAGATACAGTCACATGGATATGACACATGCATTTTTTAAGCGTCTCACATCATTCCCACACATCATTCACGTGGATTGCTCTGTGTGAACACACACACAGACTTTAAAGAGCCATACTTCACAGAAACAGCGTATCCTGCGGGACTCTCCACGAAGCCTGAGGTGCCTGAATCAAAGTCTCAACGCAAACACACACGCAGAATATGAAACATCTGTCTCACCCACTGCCTAGTTAAGAAGCCTGCTTGGATGATGCCTCTAACAGACTGAAGATAATTTACTGTGTATGTGTGTATAGTGTATTTACACAGTCACTTCCAAATAACACACACAAAATTGCTTTTGCTCTGCCTCTATTTTTATGCCTCTTGCAAAAAATATTCAGACAAAATTGTTCTTAAGCCAAAATAAAGAGTGTTTAGGTGGCCTAAACAAACCTTTGACTCAACATACAGTATGTGTGGAATCAGCCTCGTTCAACACCTCATTCTACAACCATGGCAAAAATAACAGCTAATGTAATGTAGTTGTAGTAAAGTGTTTTGCAAAATGAATGACCATGTTGTCGTATGACTTGACATCTCTGCTCCGAGGAGCTTTTTGTTTGTCCATATGTTTTGGACAAACATGTATCTGCTCATGAGTAACTGTGCAAAGTTCATTTTGAGACATTCAGGTGTATAAGAGATTCTTCATCTCTATATTGTCATCAGAGGAGCTGCAGATCTGAATGTTTCAATAGCACAGAAGTGATTTCCTGCCCACAGAGGAGAGAACTAACTCCATTTGGAAAGTGTTGAAATGGAGGACAGAGGTCATTCTACAGCGGCAAGCATATAGCCTTGCTTTCTTCATGAAATAAAAAACAGGATTTTGTATTGATTTACCCTGCCCTGCATCTTTAAAGTCATGTTTTAAAATTCAAAAGCAATACTGAAAGGATAAGTGTCTTTTTCATCCCACAGTCTGTATCAAATGTAGCTTGTTGGATCATCAAGTTTGGTAGGTGGTGACCTTTGTGGGTAAAAAGTCTAATTGCCACACACTACATCCACACACAATAAACTCAATTTTATATTCTTTTTCTTTTCCTACTTACTCTCGTAGGAGAGTCAAAGATGAGTCAGATACCACAAGACAAATTCAGTGTGGAAAAAAAGGTCTCGTTTTGAAGAGATGAGTAAACACATTGATTTGTGTCACTTTAACCTGGCACCACTCCCTACCTGAGCCTGGGAGCAAGTAGAGAAAATGACAAACAACAGAGTAAAAGCTGACTGGATGCAGGATAGAGTCTCTTCTGTTTTCTTTTGGGAACAACAGCAACGAGACCCGAGAGGTGTCAGGAAGCGGTAAAAAAGGAAGGAAGTGTAAGTCACTTTTTTCTTGCCTTTTCTGTGTCTGTATAAAACGGTTTGTACAATGATGTGACTAATGCAGTACAAGGTCATATGAGAAGGGGATCCACTATGAGTGTATTGACATTGGCTGTTTAATAAAATGATTAAAAGATTCCTTAAAACCTTTAACAAGACCATGCTCTTCAGTGTTAACTAGGGTTTGCCCGATGCTGTTACATTAGCTTTTATATCACTTGACACCATTCTCCTGAAACATTTTTGAAAATCTCCTACACAACACTTTTCATTTTCTTTTCCTCCCTTCATGTGTTCACTTCTGACCTTCTCTTGCACTCCTTTCATAAGGATGATGCGGTGTGTGCGGCGTCGCTCCAGGACAATCTGTCTGTCCTTGGCCTTCATCACCATTTTCCTCCACCTCCTCCTGGCGCTTGTCTCGCTTTCCATTTACCACCAGCCCTGTGACCCCCCACCGACTCCCAGGACAGACATCCTGAGAAACCTGGCAAGCACCAACTACACTTCTGTGGGGGTCAGTGGAGGTCCAGCTGAGCCACCAACTGATACTTTACTAAGACATTTTTCCAACAAAGATGCCAAAAGGGGTGCCGAAGGTCACGTACAAACACTTTCTGACAAAGGCTTTTTAGTGAAAGGAGGTAGAAATGCCTCAATCAGTTTGGCAGGCAGTGTGGGTCATCATGACCCCAACCAAGTGGAACCTTTGGAGCCTGACTTGTCAAAGCTGGAGGCGCTGTTTGACCATCCACTTTACAACTTACCCAGTCCTGCTATCCCTGAGGAAGACTGGCTGCTGAAAGTGAAACCAAAGGTGAAGGCTTTTGAGAAGAGCTCACAGATGTGGTCAGTATGATACAGTAATGTGCAAAACACTGTGTGTGTGTGTGTTTCTCCTTTGAGAATATCACTGCTTATTTGTAATACCAAATAATACCATCCTAAAACCACTTTCCTCAACCAGACATACTTACTTTAGCTTTATTTAACTACATTCAGCATCTTTTAGTTCATATTTAATATACTTTTATCCCTGCAAGGGCTAATATGCAGCACTGCATTACGAAAGACAATATGCACAGAATATATTATGGAGACAAAGGTTTAAGACGAAGCTACAGTAAACAAAAGCTATAAGTTAAAAACATTATTGGCAATTGTATGTGCAGTTCTGGTAATATTACCCTTGCTGTCTTTGTATATTCCTCTTAAAAACATGTACAGAACAAGACTCTCACCAGATGGATCGGACCGCAGGGAGCAGACACAGTCTCCTGTTGCTAAGGATGATTTATACATGTGACAGTGTTGCTGCTATAGGTTTCTCTAGTGTCTCTGCAGTATGTACACAGTGACTGTACGTTGTAGGTTCTTCAGAAGGCTAAGCAAAACTCAACAAATGGGCTACAGCCTTTGCACATATAAAATGAGTAATCTGCTGAGGTAGCTTTGTATGTCTCATGGGATCATTCCAAATAAATTCACCTCCACTGCGCTAGAATAAATTTAGTCAGATGTTCCCTCTCGAGACTAGAAGGGGGCCCAAACTTGTTCGAAAATATCTTCTCTTTCCATCACCTGTTCAACTGAAGCCAATTTTGTCGTCAGCTATAACTATTCCTTTAAAGAACACGGGCTAGATCATTCTACACCCTAGTTGTAGCTAGATGGACCCATAACCTCTTTCAGTGATTTAACCCGTTTTCAATCTAACAGCCACCACCAGGGGGCGAATCCTCTGGTTACAAAAAAAAAAAAAAAAAACTGTCAGATTGAGAAAATGACTGTACTTTTTACTTGATTTGTTACCTCAGTAAACATTTGCCGAAAGCGTTTATGGTCTCAATCACTAGTTTAAAGTCTCCCTTAATACAGAATGCTAATCATTTTGTACATATGCTATCATTTTGAGTAAAATAGATGATGAAACAGAGTATGTTTTAGTGTGGGGCTGCCTTGTGAGGAACAGGTCACTACTGTGTGGGTGCGTGTTGTGGTTATACTGTAAGTCCTCAGTCAGATCCACCTCTTGCTTGTTAGTTCTGGTTTAAAAAAAAAAGCAAAAATGGTGACAGCCTAATGTCAAACCAGAGGTTCAAAATATTAGTCAACAAAACAAAGGGTGACATCATGATTGCACTATCCATCATTTATACACAGTCTATGGTTTGCACCTAACAGTTTTTTAATTCCTGTTAAATTTGGCAGTTATTTTTTTAACATTAATTATCATTTGGTCTATAAAATGTCACAAAATAGGGTGAAAATGCCATCAACACTGAGAAGAGCTTAAAATGTTGTCTTAAAATGTCTTTATGTGACACACAGTCCAAAACCCAAAATGATTCACTTTTTATTGATACAAAAAACTGAAATTTCTCACATTTGAGAGGCAAAAATCAGTTAATGTTTCCCTTTAGACATAACCTAATACACTAACAAAATAGTTGTAAACTATTCTGACAAATTACTACTTTAAAAAATGCAGTTAGTTAGTAACAGTGCAGGATAAATCATCGATTTTTTGTCCAGCAAAACCTCTTTCAGTGCAAATCTCTGTAATGTCTAATAATTCTGAGGGAATCACATCGTGCTGTCTTGCTCTCCTCTCTCATTTTCCTCTCCTTAGGCTTCCTCTCTATCACTCTCCTTCTCTTTCTTTCTTTGTGGCAGGAGGCAGAGCGGGTTATGCAATAATCACAGGGTTAGTAGTCTGACCACTGGCTCCACCACCATCAGTGTGTTTGTGTGTTAATGAGTGAGCAAGAGCCTTATTGTAAAATGCTTTGTTTGATAAAGTAGAAAGCACTATAGAGGTGCAGTTCATTAACCAATTCCAGTTCTCCTGCAGGGTGAGTGCAAGCCAGGCAGTTTACGAGGATGTCCAGTGGGACAGCGACAGTAGCAGCCGCCCTCCATGGCTGAGATTCCACCTGAATATCTCCCGGTGGCAGCTCTACCCCCATCGTGACCCCAACATGGAGCCTCTGACCCAGCAGCTGGCCGAGGAGCGCATCCTCCGTGCAGGTGTGACATGCAGCTTCTGAGATGTGTTTTCATCTGAGGGATAGACATACATATGCCTGTGTGCAATGTTTTCTTTTGGTATTCATTTAACAGTTAGGCTCCAGCACAGTATGGTGAAAGCAGAGCACTGAGCCTGACACTGTTACACACACACTGATTATGCATCACAGCTGAGGTGTCAGACAAGTAAAGGCGAGATGTTTTTCAAGCACAGGGCAACAGCTTTTGAATCAGTTAAATAAATGTATTTATGCATTAAGGACTTCTCTAGGATTGCACAATAATTACACAGTGACTTGAAAAGAAGTAGATCTAAGAGGAGCCAACATTGAAATTACCACTAAACCTCTGGTAGTAAAGGAGAGGAGGCTACAGGAACAGTGAAGGCAGAATAAAGGGGAGGGTTGTTGTGACTGTGTGACACCTGAGGTTTAAGGCTAGACTTTCAAATGTAGATTTACTTTGAAGTTCTACTGAAATGAAAGCTACTCTGAAGCTTTGAGGGACCATGGAGGCTCAGCAGGGGATGGACAGGAATACATAAGCCACCGGCCATGAGGCAAAATTCTCATTGTCAATCAATCATGTGTGGTTGTTTGCATTTTAACTTTTTCACTGTGTACTCTCTCTGAGGTCAGGGGGGACATTGTGGCTGGCCTGCATAGTGGAGAATTGGGGTTACAGTTAGGTGGCTATTCACTGCAGGAACTCGGGCAGGTGGGAGGTGAATGTTTATGGGGATGGCTCCCTGAACGGCCCCTCCATTGCGGTGTGGTCAGCTTCGACTGCAACGTTAACTCGAGTGTGCCAAAAAACAACAAATAGCAGTTACTGGACATAAAACTAGTCCTACTAGGGTATTTCAAAAGGTTCTCTGCCTCACCAAAAAATGTCACGGGAGAAAGGTTGTTCTTGCATTACTTTTCAACATAGTCTCCTTTAACTTCAATGCACTTGGTCTACCGATGTTCAAGTTTCGCTATTCCTTTGCGGAAGAAGGTCACATCTTGATCCTCCAGATAGTCCTAAACAGAATGAATAACTTCATTATCACATTGAAAATGGTGACCATGCAAGTGGGATTTCAGTTTGGGAAGCAGATAGAAGTCAGATGGTACCAGGTCGGGTGAGTCAGGTTCATGGAACAACAGTTCAAAGCCACATCTGGCTGCTTCTGCTACCTGTACTGTGTGGACAGACGAGGTCATCTGCCTCGACCAGTTGGGATGAGAACACAAAGAATGGACAAAAAGATAGTCGAGAGAAAACAGACAATGTGTAACACATGTAACACAATAATGTTTCTATACTACAGTGGCCTATAACCCAAAGACAGAAACATCTGCAGTTCATGTGATAGTTCCATGTCGTCCTGCAAACCGAGGAGGCACAATCTTGACCTCTGTGGTAATCTATCACCAAGAAAACTGTTATTGTCAGACCTGCTTCAATACCTGAGTTGCTAGCTCGTTAAATAGTTTTTCCTAAAGTTGGCTAACATTAGCCAGTACAAGATGTGTTCCTATCAGACCAGTACAGTTGTGGTAGAAAAACCTTGGCTGTATAGAATTGCAGGAGGATGTATTTCATTGACTGGATTCAACTATAAATTTGTATGAGGAGCAAGGTGTTATTTTATCTTTTAAAAGATAACCTTCATTTCACAAGCAGTGGCATAAACATGGAGGCATGACATGACTGATTTGCTATTCAACCTTAGTTTGAATGCACAAGGCCTAATGTCCCATGGTGCAAATCCCTTTTTGCAAAAACCCACATAATTATATTAAATAACATTGTTTTTTTAATATAATTATGTTTCCCAGTGTGTCTAATGACCAACAAAATATGAGAAAAGACAGTCCCCTCTTTCTTTCCTTTCTCCATTGGTCAAAATGAATGTGTCTGTTGTGCAATGAAGTTGCAAAGAATAATTTCAGCACTTACCAAATTTGTCAGGATATCGTCATCTGTAGGTGATTCTGCAGCAGTTTTTATTCAAAATGTTTCCTTGCATCATACACACCAGATACTGCCACCGTCGTGTCTGCTGATTTTTTAATAAAGTGTTAATATCTAATACATTTTGCTGCCATAATAGACTCTTTGGGTTTTCTGTGGAGGGAACCCGGTGGTGGGCATCCTAAGAGGATGAAATGTATATCCTCTTTATAAGACATGAGCTCCGCTGACAAATATGATTTGGGATTTTTTGGGAAGTCTCTAAAATATTGAAAGCATGCCAGTGTTTGCTATTCATTTCTGTTTTTCTGTATCTTCCTCATCATGGATTATGCCTAAATTTGGCTATTATTGATGTATGATTCATGCATGAGGATAACAAATCACTAATTCACTTTTTAAAAGATACCATGCATGGTGTTCTTGCCATCATGCATGCTTAAATCCAGTGCTTTTTAAATGTCGTTTCTGACCACAAAAAAGTGAAAAAGGGGAGCTCTCCTGAAAGCCATGATAGAGTTTGCACACTGGAACACTCTCTGACTAATGGAAAAAAGGTTGTACTTAATCGGAATGAAATGCCACATTGTCAATAGTCTGGCATAGTCAGACCTATCTCCACTTCGCTGGACAATGATTTAGCTGCAGCTCATTATTATCCTGTATGTTTGTATTTCTTTCAACCAATCACAGTCGTCTTGGGCGGGGCTAAGCCCAGGATGCAACACTGATGCCCCTGCAAAATAGTGACAGGGGAAGTGCTTTGGTGGATCATCTGCATGCAGGGAGGTAAATCTTCATGATCTAAATCTTTGGCAAAACTTTACATTTTCAGCAAGTATGTTGCTGTTTCTCCATAGCAAATCTGATTTTGAAAATGGTAAAGATAGTGCAAAGTGAGGAGAAAGCTGCATGACATGCGTGGTAGATATTGCAGACGTATCCTCAAAGTCGGCATCTGATGACTCAGAATACTTCCTAATACTTCCTAACTCTCCTTGTTCTGGGTCTGATTTTGGTTCAAACGTGTACAGTTGAACTCAGATGTTTTTTGTTGCGAGGCATATTTTATCTCCTGCCTCATTCCGACAGGAAAGGCACAGCCCTCTGCCAGAAAGGTGCGTGGGCAGCAACGACTCATTTACATTAAAAGCTACAGCCCGTTTGAAACAGAGCTTAAACTAGGAGTTATAACGACACGGTAGAATGAATGATCTGTGCAGCATTTTCAGTTGAAACTTGAAAACCACAATCCGGGGACACATGAGACTTAGATTTACTTGTTAAAATTGGGTATAATATGGGACCTTTAAGATCCCAGTTTCACTATAACCACCTTTTTGTGGCAAAAGTACATACATAAAATTTAAAAAAAAAAACTAAAAGGAAAGTATCATAAAAGCAATATTGGATTTTTTAGCATGTTTATGCCTTTGTAAATTCATTTCAATATCAATTAGATTTAGATCCCAGAAAAAAGAAATAAGGACAGTACCACATGCACAAAAAAGGAGTGCTTGTTAAAGGATTGTGGTTTGATCTTTTTGAGCTCTTATGTTCAAATATAATGAAAGAAGTCTTAATAACAAGAATAAGAAAAACATGTACAGGTAAAATTTAAAAAAGTGGTGAGGATGTATTGAAATTATATGTTAAAAAGTACAATTTAATTTAATATGCAGAATAACATAAAGAATAAATCCCTGTGACATTTTGGGCCCAATGCTGCTGATAATACGGTATCCAGTGAGGGCTGTGTAGCACTAACAAGAATTAATTGAAATGATGCAATGTCCCAGCAAACATAGCAAAAGCTCTGTGTGTGTATGTGTGAGGCAGGAACACAGGCTGTAAGTAGCGTATATAAGAGGGACACAGCAGTGAGTACCAACAAAGTGACTGAACTTTGCTGTACCTCAATGATGACGCACATATTCTCTGTTATGTTCTGTGTGTATATGTCACAGTCATGGCTGTCAGCATGGCATGTTCTGTGTGTGTGTGTGTGTGTGTGTGCGTGTGTGGGTGTGTGTGTGTGTGTATTGTCCACTGTGTGCTTTGTTGCCATGGTAACACTGTCATACTGTATTCCAGTGCAGAAGTCCGGGGGGACGCAGTTGAAGCTGGTGATGTCATTTCCCAACTATGGACAAGCCATGTTCAAACCCATGAAGTAAGTTGCCCATGGCAAAACCACCACACTGATCATATAACCAAGAGTGTATAAAGTGACTTCTTTAAATCCTCTTGACATCATTCCAGCAGGCACACAGCTGAGAAGTATGCGATTTAATTAGTGCCAGGCAGAAAGCTGCCTAATGTTTCATGATCTCAAATGTTTGGTGGTATAAAAAGTTGCATTTTATGTCGAAATGAAGCTTCTCCAGCCCTTTGAAAAATCGAGTTAGCAACTAAAATAGACTTTACTTGATGTGCATTTCTAGTTGAGGAATATATTCTTGACTTGGCCTCTTTTCTCAGGCAGGAGAGAGATGAGGAGACCAACTACAACCTCTACTACTTCTCTGACTTCGAGAGACACAATGCAGAAATCGCAGCTTTTCACCTGGACAGGTACCAAAAAACCACAGCCACAGCAAGCAGCATGAGTGAAACGTTGGATAAAATGGTCAGATAATGAATGCATGTTATGTAACATCATGTAATATATTCTTTTTTTGGTTGTCTTTCATCTCTGCACTTGACTCTGTCCTCATCTCATACTTTCCTTCACTCTCCCTGCAGGATTTTGGGCTACAGGAGAATCCCTCCTGTGGTTGGGAGGCTAGTTGATGTGGTCAAGGAGATCAAAGACATCACTACTGACCGCAAACTGGCCCGAACCTTTTTCACCTCCCCTGGTACCGCTAACACACTCTGCAAATATTCATGCTTAAAATGGCCTTGTATATCTGATTATGCATGTATGAATATTCTTCCTCGCCTTTTCAAAACCTCTTTCCTGTCTTTGTAATTTTTTCTTGTTTACTCACCTCTGCTCTCCTTCTCTGTGCTCCTGTGGCTCCCCCTAGTGGGAAATGTGTGCTTCTACGGCCGGTGTTCCTATTACTGCTCAACTGAGCATGCTGTGTGCGGCCGACCTCAGCACCTGGAGGCCTCCTTGGCTGTAATGTTGCCAGATACCTCCCTGGCCGCCCGCAGGGCCTGGAGATCCCCATGGAGACGCTCCTACAGCCGCAGCCAGCTGGCAAAGTTAGTGGACAGAGTTGATATCCCCACTGTGGCTGCACAATTTGCATAATAAGACCTATTACACTTAATTAATTTTTACATTTGAGATCAGTGTTTAATCCATTTTTCCCCCTATGGCTACAGATGTAGTTCATTTTAATGCTAATCAGTCATTGGATCTTTGCCTTCCGTTCACTTTTGCCTTCAGAGGACATGAATGTATGTTTCAGGTGGGAGACAGAACCTGACTACTGTTCAACAGTGAAAAAGACCTCGCCTTATAACAAAGGCACAAGACTGGTGGACTTCATGGATATGGTCATACTGGACTTCTTGATGGGTATGTTGAATTTATGTCTCTCTGTGACAGACAGACAAACCTTTCTTGAAATTTTAAATGAGTATACAGGTCATCAAGAGTTATGGCATTGTTGTAGTCATTTAGGCACACAGCAGAAGAGTTTGGCGTAGTTTAGTTACTAAAACCTTTTTGATGACTCAGACATTTTTGACATGCCATAGCATTAAAAACACTGTGTCCTGGTTTGTGTGTGTGGAGCCATCATCAAAGACTCCCTCTGGTGAAAATCAAGTTTTCACCTTGCCAACATATCCACATGGTGTTTTTTATACGCTAGAAGACACATTGTGAGTGACAAAGCAGTCAACTCCAGGGCTGAGGATTTCCACCTTGAAACTGCAGTGTACTGATGACGGTTTCAAAAACACGGATTCAGGCTTTTAGAGTTTTATATGTAACAACCCTTTGTAAAAAATCCTAGAAACTTGCAGGACGGGGGTTTTCTATGTGTATAACACTGTATGGCTGAAATACTCCCATATTCCATCTTGCTATTGTGTAAAATAGAGTGTTTGAACAATGTCACAATAGAGCTGGTGTGCTCGTGCTGCAGTGAGTGGGGATGATGAGAAAGATGCAGTGGCCCCATAGAGTTTAAAGGAGACAACGGTGTAGAGTTGCATCCTAGCCATTTTACATTCCACGATATCATGGGATTGAGTCTAAATAGCACACAACTTCAGGCACATGTCATTTTCACACTGGTTTTATCAGTAACATGAATGAATTATGGTTAGGGGGAGGGGGTCAATCATCGATACCACACGGCATGCAATCACATGCCAAATGCAAACAGATACTCGCCAATACAAGAATCCAGAATAGAAATCTGTGGGAGAATTCCATGACAGCAAAGATGGCGGTTGTATAACACATGTACTGTACCTCAATACAACAGCCAATCATTGTCATTAGCTGAACCAGGAAACATTTTATCCAATCGTGTTGTTGCTCTGATGCAAGGCTGGCATTGTGAAACTGACTCCTGATTCTGAATGCCCTGGTAACCTGTGAAATTACAGATATAGCGCTCTCATCATTCATGTACAGGAGCCTGGTCTTGTTAGCTCAAAATAGTCCTGAGTGTGTTACAAAGATGACTGCCAAGTAGGAGACTCAAACTTAATCACACACCTTGTAATGATATCAAGCTGTTGTAAGGCATGAAGGGATTATATTTATGGGAAAAAAATGTAACTTTGATACACAGAAATTAATCTGTAGGGATTTGATCAATGATCCACAAGGGACTTTGATTTGAATACCACCTGTGATTTTTCCTGCTGTGACAAAGAGGGGATGGAGGCCTTTGTCTCAGCGGACATTTTGAGTAGAAAAAGCACAGGTGTCATTGATAACATTAATAATGACTCAGTTCTGCTCTCAATAATAATAATAATAATCTAACCTTTATTAATCCCCTTGAGGAAACTCCTTCTCTGCATTTGACCCATCCTATTCAAAGTTAACCTTAAACTATACATACTAGGAACAGTGGGCTGCCGCGGTGCAGCACCCGGGGAGCAGTCAGGGGTCGCTTCACAAACCACTAGGCCACCACTGCCCCAATGTATTTGGCTTTCATTAATTTGATCAGCTTTAGATAGATAGATAGATAGATAGATAGATAGATAGATAGATAGATAGATAGATAGATAGATAGATAGATAGATAGATAGATAGATAGATAGATAGATAGATAGTTAGATGGATAGAACTTTAATAATCTCTTGGGATGGTTCTGTCAGGGAAATTTACCTGTGAACAGTTATAAGAAGTTAAGATTTTCATATTTTTAGCATCACATTTGCATCTAAATGTGCTGCTGTAAAGGATGACAGCTAAAAAACCATAAACAACTTGTGTTTCTGAAGGAGCTGCTGTCACTGTAGCGACACATTTTTACTACAATCACACAGGAGGAATGTGAAATGTAACTGGGGTGAGCTTTGTGCTGAAGTCCTAACAAGCTATATTAGAGGTAACTTCGCTGTCAGGTTAGAGGTAGGAGCGGTGTTAGCTCTGCAGACTCGACCTTCAGCAGCGGACCGACCAGTTACCATGGCAACGAGCCGTCGCCGTGGTTGCTGACAACTTCTCCACAGACAGGTAAGAAAGTCAACCAGTTTGTGTTTCTCACTTACCGGTAGTTAGCTAGTTAGTCGTTATAAACTGCTTGTTTGGCTTTTAGAACTGCCACTGTGTGTCAAACTTCAGCTGTATTAAGAGTAGGTGTTCGGTAAGTGTCGTTGGTTTACTACTTCCCGAGTTAAACCCTTTAAGACCTGAGCCTAAAAATGGAGGTCGTTTTTTCTTATTTTGACCACAAAAGGGGTCAGAAAACGTCCTGGGACTGAGTGCTTTTGCCCGTTTTTTTCAGAAGACATGAAACTTTCAATATCTGGCAGTTATTTACAATTTACTGCGTGTTACCAGAGTGTAATGACGGTTTAAAATGAAGAAAAACACAGAACGGGATTTGATTTCAGTGTTTTAGTGGGCAAAAACAGTGAAATTGAGCATAAATAAAAGATTTTGGATGTTAAAGTTGAACTTTGAAAAGTAGTAAAACTATTTACAATAAAATTTGTGAGTCTTTGGCTCTAAATGAGCCATAAAATGGAAACCCTACGTACAGGCGTACAATTCTCCGTTACACCCATAGACATAAGTCTATATAAATGTGTTTTCCCTGGGAACAAAAAAGGGGCTGCTTCGCGAGCTTCCTGGGGGCACGAATGGAATTACCGTAATGACACTGTAAAGCGCAATGACGTTGCGCTTTACAGCCAATATAGTGCCATTACGGTAATATCATTCGTCGTTGCGCTTTACAGACAATGTAGTGTCGTTACGGTAATTTCATTCGTGCCACCCCCCCAGGAAATCTATGGAATCCGTTGGATTTTTTCCGATAGCGTAAACCGTGACATAATTACGGTAGTCCAAAGTGTGCTTGCGGAAACGAGTCGCCGACGACGCACTGGGTCTTAAAGGGTTAACTTTAGCGGTTATGACAAGTTTAGCTTAACTTGCTAACGAACCACTTGCTAATTCCAGGTTTAGCTAGCTAACGTTACTTTATATTAGGCTTTATTTGGCGTTATTTAATTCATTTTACACGTCACGGTAAGCATAATGTATTTTATCTAGACATTGTGTTTTAGTCAAAGCAAGCCAAATTAGTGTTTTTGTCCCACATTCTGTAAAATGTGTTGTAAATAAATGTTTATCTGCACCGCTTTAGCTGTTAACGGTACTACACTGACTGGCTAAATCCCTGAAAGTGAGCGATGTGGACGATATTGCCGCATTTACTGACATTTTTCATTTGTTGAAATATGATTGGAAGCACAATCACAGCACGATGATAACAGCATGAATAATAAGTAACTAAGAAAACTTTTTTTTTTACATTTATTTACACTGTTTTTTTTTTATGTCATTAGCTTCACAATTCAACAAAACTCAGGTCATCGCTGCCTAAAATGGACTGGAACGAGTCCTTGCTAATTTCATTAAATCTATCACTTATAAATGTCAGGCAATTGAAGTGTAATGTCAATAATTCACATTGCAGGTTACAGAGGCATTATACAGTTATGGTGGTGATTCAGGCTAAATTACCTTATTTGATTTTTCCTTCCAGAAAGTCCAGACTTCTGTTGGGAGTTCAAAGTTTGTGCCACCCAAACCTGCTGATGGTATTCACAGAGACATCAGCAGCATGTTCGCTGCCCATGCAAAGGAAAGGTTCCCGGATGGATCTTCTCAGAACTGTGGTAAAGACGTTACAATGCCTGGATCCAAGGTTAAGAAAAAGGCCCGCTCTCCTGAAGTGACTTTACCACCTCTGTGCCCAGAGCCATCCTGTCTGTCATCAGCCTCCGCAGCCAGGCCTCTGTTTAGTCATAGCACCACCTCTGATAGACCTCTGTCAGTGGTGGAGCTACCTCGTATCATAGCCCAGGTAGGACCCAGGAGAGCCATAGGTGACAGGAAATGGACAGAAGGACCTCGACTGATGGCCTCAGCATTAGGGACTGACCTCCCTATCAGAGCTACTCAGTCGACAGCACAGAGGTACATGGTAGTAATAATAATAATAATAAAATGGATTACATAGGTTTAATTTTGGCTGAATGCACACATTCTGCTGTATGCAATTTTCAAAGCTTTGCGTATGAGTGTTTTTGCTGTTTTGTGTGAACTATAATTTCAGGCATAAATCCAACACTGTTATCACACTCCTTCAGAAAAAAATGAGCAAGATGAATGTGCTTTGATGAAAATATGCAGTAGGTGTAGATGTGTCCTGATAGGCCCTCTTCACACAATATCTGCTTGAAATAAGTATTGTATTCTTCTTGCATAATTTTATCCTTGGAGATTATAAAAACTCTGTCAGGCTGTAATTTTTTCTGTCAACATTTACTCCCCAAGTTATTTTAATCCTAAATGAATTTCTCTCTTGTTTATGCTCATTTTTTCTTGTTTCAGTCTTACAGATAAAGATGAAACAGTAAAAGTCACAACATGTAAGAATAAAAAGATAATGACTGTGAAAGGCGGGGAAGCGACCAGACCAAATACATTTCCTCTTACTGGCACTGAGGTTGTTCAAATCTTTGTCCAGAAAAGAGACCCAGGAGACTTTGAGCTTTATTATCTGAAAGAAGCACATGGGGATGCTTACAGGTACAACTGAAAAGGGATAATAACCACAGCCTTATTTAAGAGTTTTATAGGTCTTCTCATGCAGTAACATCTTTCTGCTGGAGTCCAACTGTTAAAATATGAATTTACAAGCACTTGTCCTTTTTGTTTACAGACCCTATGACCTGCGAGTGGTCCATTCCAGTGATGCTGGCTCAGAGCACTACATCTTCTCTCCTAATACTGTAATACATGTGACAGAGACGGGTTATGGTGGACTGGTGAGTCTGGCGGAGTGGTACAGAGAGTATGTGTTGTGGACAGCTCTGCAGAAAATCCCTTTTTTCAGGGACTTCAGACTGCGGAAACCTTTTTCCCGGTAATCCATTTAGCTGTGTTTTTGTCTTTGTTTGTCCTGATTTCTTAAACTTTTCAATTTACCTGCATTATATTTATTTTAATTTTTTCCCCCAGGTGGCATAAAAACGTGCGCAAGATCTTTTTTCAGCGCAAATGTAAGAATCTGCAGGAAATCCTTCCTATAGCTGTACCTCAGTTTAGAAATGCTCTTCATCTGTTCACCAGGTAAGTTAGAGCGACCCCCAGTCTCGAATCACAGCTACAGCACTAAAATACCTGAGCAGCAGCTCTTAGTATGCAGGTGGTGTAATACTTAAGGAACTATCAGACAGTGGTTTTAAATTTCTTTGGTGATTGGATCTGACCTTTACCTTAAACATAAAGTGTGGGAAAGTTGTTGTGCTTCACTTTTCTCTTTTATAGAGTAATTGAAGAACTAAAAGGGACACACTGGATGCCTCTGAATGATTGTAAAACCTACACATTGTCGGAATTCAAGGACGTACTGATAACCAACAATCAAGAGTGTCTGCAGGTTTTGCAGAAGTTATCCCAATATCACACTTTCATCCTAAACGCGGTACTTTTTTGTTTTTAATATAACCATAATGACAAGTAAACTTTATAAAGAGTACCATTCATCATTTAGTACCTGAGAACATGGCATTTCTTTCTAACGTGTATAATGTAAGAGCCTTACAAAGGCTTCATCTAAGCAACAAGCCTGACATTATCTTGAATAATCCCTAATGATACTTTTTTGTCCTCAGGTGAAAGACGACAGCTATAAGACACACCAAGAGTTGCAGCGGCACATAAAATTTGCTAAAATGCCAGTTAGATGCTCCGAACCAATTCACCTGCATCTGGCTCACCAGCAGGAGCTGAAGAAAGAGTTGGCCCGGTCTAAAGGCATCTTGCACAAACTAGGAAATTTTGCAGCGCTCATCCATCAAATGATTGTTCAGAGTGTCGTCACAATCATCCAAGGAGATGCCATTTCTTTTCTCAATGTTTTGAAGGTATCAAGAAAACATTCATTTACTTGACTCATGCAGCAGTGTCCTTCTACAGTCATACAGACCTTTCTGCTGGAAAAGAAATGCTGATTTAAAGCATAGAGGCCTTGTCAGTTTGGTCTTTAACACCAAGTACTTTCTGATTGTTGCACCATTATCTCAGAATAGAACCAGGAGAAATATGAATACAAATATGCAATCACTATGAAGCACCACTGCTGCATAAAGTAATTGAGGGAACATCACATAAAGCTAATAGGCAATAAACTAACTTCATATTTAATTAAATGAATTCTACTGATTCATTTTTGTTTGACAGAGGAGGGAATCTCAGCGCTGTCTCTTCCACACTGAGCTGTGTTTCAGTGCCAATAGTCAGCTGACTTTGGACCCACCGATACATCTGTTCCAAGAAACAGTGAGTGAAGCACTCCTGAGTGTTGGCAACTCCATTGTTCAGGTAATCGATACATATCCACAGTTGCAAATACAGCTACACGTCACATCACAGCATATTTTTCAGCAGCAGATAGTGTCATTGAAAATGTACGTCAAATTTGTGTCAAATGGACTTGATGAGCATGAATTAGAAAATAATATTTCACCTGTGTAGTCATAATGTGAGCAATCCATGAAAAAGTATTTGCACTTGTGAAATGTGAAGGACAAAAGTTAAGTGTTAATATTACCAAAAGGTTAATTTGCATAGTTGTAATGGCTTAGATATGCTAATGTGAATTATATTTAATTGCTCTACAGCATCGCTAGAAAACTCCAACTAGTAGAATTAATATTTTTATCATATTTAATATAATTATTACATTTGTTCATTCAGTCACCGTTCTCACCTTTCATCCCTGGTAGATGTGTGAGAACTGTGGATTCTTCTTGGAGAAAACCAACGGTGTGTTTACCTCTGCCCAGGATTTACCCTCTGATTTCAGCTGTATCCAACATCCTGCGACTACAGGTATGATGATTTGCATTGAAGTTGTTGCTGGTCTTTACATTTCGCTGGTATGATTTCAATTAATTTGAGATTCTACTAATGTAAACCCACAGTATTCATGTGAAAATGTGCCTGACCCTTTGTGGGTTTGTGGGTTGCTCCGGGATCAGTGTAGTCTGAGAAAACAAGGGTGCAACAGTCTGATTAATTATGTTTTTGTCAATTATTGTTTCTTTCAAAGACATTTCAGAGACAAAGAGTGATGGGATGACTGGTCGATGGCTCAAAGAGAAGTCAGTTGTGCTCCCTAAAGAGACTTTTGAAATGGTGCAAGGCAACATGGTGCATGGCTGCTACTATCCTCTGTCCAAAACACAAGTAGAGTGGCAGATCAGCATCGATGACGTTACAAAACAAGCTGACAAAGTGCAGGTTAAGACCATGCAGGTGAGGCTGTCACTTTCAAATCAAATACTGGTCGATGTTAATGCATAAAACGTCTGTTTGCCTGCAGTGACTTCTATACTGCTCTCTGGACAGGAAGCTGAACTAGAAATCCAGCAGCTGTCTGAGAGCTATGCATGGTTGGTGGACATCCATTTGTTTGTTAGTCAGTGGAGTCAAGCCTCTTTGGAATCCATGAAAGGTCAACCTGCTTTACTGTATGAGGAGCACATTAAGAAGGTGCGCAACTGGACTGACAGAATCAGCACAGTTGACTCATCACTCTCTACCTCCAACCAACTGTTCATTGTCAACTGCACCTGCACAAAGGAAAGTCTAGGTTAGTATTAGTTGTATGAAAGTAAAATTGTATATCCAGTTCTACCTGAAGACTCTAAAGGACTCCTTTTCAAGAACATTTAATTGGTCGAAACAGCAATATCTCAAACCTAGAAGAAATAACTAACTATTGTTCCCTCTTTTAGTAAAACTGTAAATTTCCTGTCTGTTGATGGGTTGAGATATCTACTACTTACTTTATGTTCTTAATGATAACCGCTCCGGTCCTCTGTGCCTTTGTTTCTCCAGGGCGACAGCTGAGGTGCATTGAGGAGGAAGTGCTCCAACAGCTGGTTGAGCAGATAAAGCTGCACTCACAGAACGTCATATCAGACTTGGAGAGTGCTACTGCTGAACTCAAGACAGAACCACAAGACCTACATGACTTCTCAAAATATGCTCTTATGGTACAGAAACTCCTTAGAATGACGTATTTGCATGAAAATAGAGTGCAAAAGATTTGTCATTTGTAGAAGAGAAATAGTTAACTGGTTATGAAAGACAATACCCTAGTTTTTTGTGCTGTGCTTCAGCAAGGAGGGTGGATGGAACATTCAGCTCCTCTTGAGGCACCTCTTGTGGTCACATATTCACTTTAACTGAATTATTTATCCGAAAGGCTTTGCCTCCGCAAATGTGTTCTGAATTTAGATCCCATTACCCAAGAATAATCAGGTGATTGTCAGTGCATCAAGGTCTAGGGCTGTCGTTTGATAGCGCACTGCTAAGGGACCCTAATGTATACTTTTAGAATTGCCTTTATTAAGTACTCCAGTGACATTTTGTGATAACGAATTATGAGTGCTCATGGTTTGGATACATTTCATCTAGTTGTCACCAAATTGCTTATCCAGCCTGTTGTCACTGGAATGTTACTTAGTCCTCTTAAGGTACACACTCTGCAAGTACTGTGCAGAAAACACTGATATTTGAAGGTACATTGTTTTGGCCTCTGAGACCTTTGGGATGGAAAATAATATATATATTGTATGTTTTAAGTTACTAGTCAAACATAATTCATTGAGGCATGATAAACTGGAAAAAATTATCAAAAGGTAACATTTTTCTTTTGTTTGCAGGTGAGGGAATCTGTGAAAATGTTGGCTGACATACAGAAACGCTTGGAGTACATTCACTCCCTCAATACCACTATGTGCACGACCTACAGGAAGATGACAGAGCAGGAACTGCGTTTGGAAGAAAAGGTCTGCAGACATAAAAGTGAAGATAATGCCATAAATAACCAAACTGTAGTTGTACAACTTAATTATCTGAGTCTGTTTTTTCACTGCAGTGTGTGTGTGCTTCTATTTCTGTTCCATATTTAGATGCTGAGCCTGTGGAATTCGTTCATTCTCCTCTTGAAGCAAGCAGATAGCCTTGTGTGCCAGCGTCTTCCTTTAGTGGCTAAAGAACTGGACACAATGTACTCGTTTTTGGTCTGTGACCTTAAAAATATAATCTCGAATGCTACATCTGGACCCTTCCTTGACTCAAATCAGAATGCTGAAGAGATGGCGTCCAAACTGAACTCCATGTGCGCACATGTGCACACTTTGAGTGCAAAGCTGGAACAACTTAATAATAACAGTCAAAACATACAAGGTGGGTTGGTTTGGTATAGTTTCTGTAAATTATTTCAAGATACTTTTTGAATTGGAACACTTTTTATAAAAATGGAACTTTAACAACATGAAAAAAGGTTAATAATAAAATAACATATACTTATTATGTTCCAACCATGTATTTACAAAAGTTTGAAGTCAGACTGTTTTAATCTCTCCCATTAGGACATACCATGGATTTGACCATTCTGATGACAGATGTTCAGAAGGTCACAGCCTGTAAAGAGTTGTGGGAGCTGAAAGCGGTGTATACTACATGGTTAGAAGACTGGAAAAAGCTGCATTTCACTGAGGTAACATGTCAAATTGTCTTTTTTTGCTGAATGACAAGATCATAAAATATGCTTGTCATGGAGGTAATTATTTGCAACAAACAATGTATACTATTTGTATAAAATGTACAGTGTTTCCCTCTTAATTTATTGCCTTTTTTCCTTTGGAATAAAAATGCTAACTAATACTAGAGTATTGACAAGCACAGCCTACTCCATAATACATACATACTGTATACAGATTATATTCACTGTTTTTGAACCTGTATGTTAATCTTGCCCATATGATATGAACTAAAATATGGTTACCTTGTGTGTACCTGTCAGGTTGTGGTGTCACAAGATCAGGGGAAAATTGCCATGTGGAAGGAACAAGCTCAGTCTTTGACAAATATCATACCCATCCATGATGAAGTGCTGCAGGAGACTTTAGGAGACCTGGAAAGCTTAAACCATCACCTTGAGTACGTGGCCAAGCTGCAGAGCCCCACACTTAAAGACAAACACCGGAGAGCTATTTTCCAAGGTCAGAGACTGTGCCCATATTGTGCCACATGCATACTTTGTGAACTACTACTCATAGATAACATGATGAAAATATTCTGTATCTTGCAGACATGGGCCTACCGGAGAACAAGGTGACTGTTGCTGATCTCATGTCTCAGCAACATGAAACTCACGAGGAACTGATTAACAAAGTGAGTACAAGAGAGAAGTTATATCTAAAGCAAGTTGTGGCAGTGCCACTAAATGGAAACAATAGGCAGATAATATGTTGAATGTCTGCTTGTGAAAACAGGCTAAATAAATAACTGAGACATTTACACTACCTTTTACTCTGCCAGATATACAGGGATACACAAACAGAGTGTAACATGGAGCAGACCTTCCAAAAGCTTCGTCGGGGATGGGAAGACAGACACTTCCAGCTGGATAAATTCACTCTCCCTGTTTGGCAGCAATGTGAACCACAGAAAAAAACAAGGAACAGGAAGCCCACAGAAGGCAGTGTTTTAAATGTTCAAACTGCCAGTCATGACTCCTGTGAGGATTCTGGATTCACCATAATCGGTGAGACTAAATAACAAGCAAATTAATGATAAAGAGTATGCATCATCTTTTATTGTAGTGACTGTTGTTGAATTGCTACTTTGGCTCCCCCATTAGGAAAATATGTAAAAGCAATGTCCTTCTCATAAATGGCTGGGATTTGCCATGTGTTTTCTCATTCAGGTCTGGAAACACTCCTTGTTGAGACAGAGAACGATTTGATGACTCTGTCCACCATGTTGAAGTCCCCACACAGCATTGAGTTCAGGCTGCAGTTAGAGGACTGGATTCAATCGCTAGAAAAACTTAGTAAGGCAGTAATTACGTAGGTTAAAAGTTTTTTAGTGTCTAAGCAGAGAAACAAATTGGGCAGACTTATAAAAATGTAATGCATTGTGTTTTGCTTATTCATAGGGAATCTGCTTGAGCTATTTGAAAGATATCAGCAGATGTGGGCCTTTCTGACAAAGATGTTTGGTGACACATCCTTTGCTGACCAAAGACTGGATCTGGTAAGTCCCTGTGCTTTCACAAATCGAATATCTATTTTTTTAATGTTTGAAACTTTCCAAGAAGTTTGATGTGAGGTTACATGTTAGATTAATATTGTTGTTTTTTGTATTTTATTTTATAGCTGAAGTGTTTCCAGCCAGCTGATGAGACATTTAAGGAAGTGATGGTTTCTATATCAACTGACCCTCGTGTGTTAAACTTTGGCAAGACAAATAACAGATTTCATGGCGATAGCCTTTGCCAGATTCTCTCTGATGGTTTATCTACAATGGAAACAATTTCCAATCAGATGTCAGATTTCCTTGAAGCCCTCCGTGTACAGTATTTAAGACTCTGGTTCTTGAGTGACAAGGAAGTGATGAAGCTACTATCTTTTCACCCAACGCCTTTTACACTGCAGCCCTTTGTACGGAAATGCTTTAAAGGGGTATGCAGGCTTGAAGTGGATTGTGAAATACCATCGAATACAGAAGATGTAAAGAGCTGTGGGGCTACTTCTGAAAGCCACCGGCAGATGAAGGTGCTAGGGATTTTTGGCAGCCTCAACGAGCACATTGCCTTTCAGTCTCCTTTGGAACCAAATCTTGATGCCTTGGTTTGGCTTAATGTCTTTGAGAAACAATTTAAGTTTACCATGATGCAACTAACGAAACTATGTGCTCTTGTGCGAAACCAGCTTGAACCATCCAATCAAGACTTGCCTTGTGACAAGGAAGTTGGGGACATCCTGAGTGCTGACAGGACAAACAATGTTCAGCCTGTGCTAGATCTGATTTCTGAATATCCTCTCCAGTGTCTGCTGGTGGCTGAGGAGGCAGTATGGTGCAGTGTTGTTCAACAGTCTGTACAGCAATCAAATCCTGTAAAACTGAGCAACATAAAGGCAAACAACTATGCAAAACTGAAAAACCTTGGCCATTCTATAAGAGATGGAGTCACAGTGTGTACAAGTGGATCTCTAGTTTCCAGGTACACAATGATGTGCCTGCGTGCTTTTGTGCAGCTTACAATGAATCATGCACAGCAGCTATCTCGACTCATGGAGGTACCGTGTGTGCTGGAATCATCTTTTGAGTGGCTTAGTTTGATGAAGTATCATGTAAACTCAGAAGATCAGAAATGCACAGATGATCCAGCTTGTTACGTGGATGTTTTGGGCCATTATTTCCAATATGGCTTTGAGTATTCTGGTCCAGAAGACTGGGTGATGGTGCATACTCCTTCCACTGATCAGGCGAGGCTGGGGATTCTTCTTGCTCTGACAAGCTACAAATGTGGGTTTGTGAGTGGACCTTCCATGTCTGGGAAGAAAAATATTGTGGGGCAATTAGGAAAAGCACTGGGACGACAGGTTGTCATTGTACAGTGTTATCCAAACATGAGACCTGGTGTTATTCAGCAGATGTTGCTGGGTGCACTCCAAACAGGAGCATGGCTTCTGCTCGACTCTGTGGACTTGCTAACACAAGGTGTCCTGTCTTTCCTGGGACAGCATCTAGCAGACATACACCAATCCTTCTCCGAATTAAGAAGAAATGACAGACTAAATGACAAGCCAGGGGACAAATCTGTTGATAGGGTCGCAGGTTACACAAACGTTAATCCAGAATGCCATATGGTACTTGAAGGCAAAAGCATTTCTGCCAGCCTCAACTATGGATGTGTTCTCATCTCATCAAAAGGGCATGCATCCATGATTTCAGAGAGTCTGCGATTTGCAACTAGACCTGTTGCCTTAATGCATCCAGATTACAGGATTATTGCAGAAGTAATGCTGACATCCATTGGCTTCTCAGATGCCATGTCTTTAAGTCAGCGTCTGGTCTCCCTGATCAGTCTGGCCAAAGATTCCCACTGTCTTCCTGATCTTTTCACTGATGATAAGAGCTGCTTTCTTGGTGTCCTTCAAAAAATCATCTGTGCTTCTGAAACATTCTTACAACAAACTGTAACACAACGAGCAATTTCAGATGAGGCTAAAGGTTCAGCTGCAAAAAATACTGATCTTACAACGTCACAAAAAATCCCTGTCCAACTTTTTGAGAAGGATAGAAAAGAAACTGAAAAGTTACACAGCTCTCATTTGTCAGTTATGTGGAGTTTAATGGAAGAGACAGCTATTGTCAAAGCAGTTTTGTCTGTCTTGATTCCTGTGCACGTGAAAGCCTCACAGTTCTACATCTTTTTTAGGGACACATTCCCTATAGCATCTCAATTTCCCCTTTTTCAACAATATATTGAAGAAGCAGAAAAGAACCAACTTCAAGATGCAATTACAGAAGAATTACAACAAAAACTGTTTTATTGTGACACAAACATAATTTGCAGTGCTATTACACTCTACCAGACCTTGAAATCCTCTCAGGCAGTTATGCTCATCGGCCCTTCGGGTAGTGGAAAGACAACCTGTTACAGTGCTCTAGCTGAAGCATTAAACAGTCTGGCTGCCAAGGCAGAGAAATATGTCTCTGAAAAGGACAGAGTGATTAAAGGAGATACTCCACAGGCAGGTCCACATATCTCTGCTTCAAACTGGAGCTCTGTCGACACTTTGGTCTTATTTCCCAATGCCATGTCGCATGAAGAGATATTTGGCTGCTTCTGTGAAAAGACAGGATGGCAAGATGGAGCTGTTGCAAAGATGCTGAGAGATTCAGAACGACGTGAACGTACATCTTCTGAAACCTGCAACAAAAAGAACGAAAGTGATGAGACACCAATAGTGAAGTGGCTGATAATGGATGGAGAGCCTGTGGGGACGCCTGGCTGGTTAGATTACTTAACCACACTGTGCAATTCTCAGGATCCATTTCTGTGTCTTTCTTCAGGGGAAACATTGCTATCTCAATTACACCTGAAGCTACTTATGGAGATCACTGACCTCCGTGATGCAAACCCCTCTGCAGTAACCCGCTGCAGCCTTGTTTATTTCACTGGTACTGATCTGTGGAAGTCCGTCTGGAAGAGCGAACTGCATGCTCTCTCGATCAAACACAAACTCAGTCAAGGAACTGTGAGAATGTGGAATAGTCTGGCTGAAGATCTTTTCTCTAGCACTTTTTGTTTGCTTGGGCAAAAAGCTTTTACCTCTGCAATCCATTCTGAAAGAGACTTTTGCAAAAGCTCCACATATGGACTACATGAAATCATGTCATTTGTTAGAATCCTTCATGCCCTCCTGCAACATTTTGGGAAGGAAGTGGAAAAATCTGACGCAATGCTGCAAATAGACAAAAAAGGTACAAGAGTGGTGCATACTATTACAACACATACAGTAACATTACTTATAAACTTGTAACAATAGTGTAGTTATGCTACTTATGACTCTTCCACCAGCTAAACCTCTAAGTGGATCCGACACACCAGGCACAGATCCCCAAAGTAAACAACATTTGCTCACCAGGAACCTTTTTCTTGTGGCTTATATTTGGGGATTTGGTGGACATCTGCCTTCTTGGTAAGAGAAGCTTAATGAAACATGTTTATGTGCTGTATTATTGTAACAAATATTCAGTATATTATTATATACTTGCTATCAATACTAATCTGTATCCAGTGTTCTTCATATGCTTCTGTTCTTCTTCCTTTAGCCACTGGCCACAGTTCGACTCATTAGTCCGCCAAGTGCTGTTTGCTTGCAGGTACAGAATTGTGGTTCCTGATGAAGAGAGTGTATTTGACTCCTTTTTTAGCATCAAGAGAATGACGTGTCACGAGAACACTCTGTTGACAAATTCCATCATTCCCAAGGTTTGTCCTGAGTATTGTGTCTAGTACACTAAAGGTACCTTAAATATGGTATTCATCACATTTGAATATTTCAACTTACAAGTGTCTTGAATGTATTTGCATAGCATGGGAAATACACATATCTCCTGAATCTCATGTTGGAGGCAAACCAGCCGGTGCTGCTTGCAGGAGAGCCCAGTTCTGGAAAAACCACGCTGTGCAAAAGTTTGCTAACTTTTGACAAGCCACACATTAGTCTACCAGCCAGTCCACTTCTGTGCTCCAGAGACCTGCGTGTTATACTGAATAGAATCAGCTGCCAGAAGAACGGCAAAGATACTACAGGCTCCATGACAAACCATCCACGTCTGCTTCTGTTTGTGGACGATTTGCATGAAGCCCCCTGTGGTGAGTAAGAAAATGTAGCATGATGTAAATCAATTTTAATCAGATTCTGCACTGTGTGAACCTTTTTAAGGTCAATATGTCTATAATTCCTGTTGATAGATGTCTTTGGGAAGACGTCAATGGCTCTAGAGACACTACGGCAGAGTATTTCCAAGGGGCAGATTCAAGCATTTGACACCTACCACTTCAAGTTATTGAGTTCTGCAACCATCAGCTACATGGCTACATGTTGTGTCTCTAGACTGGGTAATTCCCACAGTAATGTGATATCCCCACGGCTTTCACGCCTGTTCTCTATCTTTGTGCTCCCAAGCCTATCTGTGGAAGTTATTTTGTCTCTACATTCTCCCTCGCTAAAAATGTGGCTCAAGGAATTGCCACTCAAGCACTGTGGTGACGATATGTCATGTTGTATCATCATTGCTACTAAACATCTGTATCATGCTGTATGTGACCAATTCCAGCCCACTCTACAGAGGCCCCATTTCATATTCTCCCATCATGACCTTCAGAAAGTGTTTCAGGGGATGTGCCTGTGGCAGTCTGACAACTCAAACAAAGGGGCCATCCAGAAAAAGGAGAATTCACAGTCAGGCTTTCCTACAGTCCTGTCAGTTCTTAACATAGTACATCTCTGGATGCATGAGTGCATGCGTACTTTCAGTGATAGGTTATGCACAGAGCATGAAAGAAAAACTCTTGTGTCACTCATAGCCAGGACTGCAGCAATGCACTACGGAAATATATTGGGTGTTGAAACCCACCTTGACAGTTTAGATGGCCCACCTGCTGAGACAGGCCTTTCTATTCACACACTACCAATGGACACAGCAGACACTTGTCTGCCAATAGATCAGAATCCAGATACTCTAAATCTGCCTCAAGCACAAAACCCACCTGGGCAGACAGAACTGAAGGAATGCCCTACATTGACTGAACCTTTCATTCTGTCTGAAAACATTTGCTCAGAGGAGGCAAGCCTACAAACTGTGGAGCCCCAGATTCTTCAGCATGTGGAGGACATAATGACAAGGCTTGTATATGGTCCTGAGCTCTCAGAGGCCCTGAGGTCTATGAATCAGCAACAAAAAATTAAATGCAGCTGTTCTTATCAAACACAAGAACTTGATGAACTACTGCAAGAGCTGTGTGCACCTATGGATAGAATAGAGGAAGATGAGCGACAGACGACTGATAAAGGCTGCAACATCACTGCTAGATACATGGTACACAGACAGGGGGTGGCTCAGCTGTTACGTATCCTCAGGGCTTTACTCTTACCTGGAGGTCACGGAGTACTAATTGCGTCAGACAGAGGAACAGGCCGCAAAACCACTGTGCGTTTAGCTGCTTACCTCACAGGCTATCAGTTGATAGAGGTACACTCTGGAAATGAGAACAAGTTGCATGGAATCCTGAAAGATGCTGGAAATCAAACTAGAGAGGATGGAGTTAAGGTCATCATACTGGTCCATGAGGAAATCAGTCAACCTGTCAGAGAAGAATTACTGGTGGCGATGGCCCACAGAGCCTATCCACCACTCTACACAGAGGACGAACTGAGGAACCTTGTTTCCAGAGTGACTGCAGTGAAGAACTCCAGAAGATACCTTATGGATAGATGGATGTGTGAGAAGTAAGAGGAAAACCTTACTGATCTATTACTCCTCAAGCTAGAACTGGTAGTTTTTATCACTCAACCATCAACCCATCATTTTATTGAAAAATTAGACCTAGAATTATATTTAATATGCTAACTGAATATTCTGAGTTTACTGATGAATACATGTAATGCTAATGTACTTGTATGTGATGTTGGCATTCATAACTGATTACATTTAGTTATATTGCACTAATGCTCTTGGTATGGTGATAATGATGGTCTAAAAGTATTTATAAGGATGGGCTTGTAGGAGAGATGTCTAGAGATGTTAGAGTAAACAATGTTTGGTCTGTTTCTTTTCACAAAGGAACTTGAGGCAACTCCACAGAAATGTTCATGTGTTTCTGCTGATGCCTTCCACCATGTCACACTGCAGTGAAATGCCTCTAAACAATGAAACTCAAGGTTGGACTGTAAGTATTTTCAGTAAGTTGTAATGTGTTTCATTGAAATGTTGTGCCTATATTCCATAACAATACAGAAACTTTTCAGACCACATCGATATAAGAAAAAAATGTACACCTCAATATTAATGCCAGCAAACAGTAAGGTGTTAAAGCTGTAACCATTTAAGGAAACAGCCTGTGAATTGAACACAGGAGCAGGGTGCAATTTGGATGTCAGGAGATGTTTCTTGGCTCTGATGGCCTCTGGCCTCTCCTGAAGACCCTGTCTACCCAAAATGTCTATCACAGAGTCAGCATACATCACATTTGGATTTTTGGCCATGGTGTTTTGTATACATAGTTGTGCAGGTTAGGTTATGTAGGTTGCATTTCTCAATTAATATCTTTATTGTTTCTGATCTAGGCACAAATGGCCAAGGCTCTGAGGCTCAGCTGCTGTGTAGAGGTGTATCAGTCATGGTCCAACAAGACTTTGGTGGAAGTTGCTTCTCAGTGCCTCAAGATCAGTCCCCATAAAAGTGAGTCATACTACCAAAGTTAGTCTACAGTCATTCTCATTTTTACCACTATTTGCTGGCATTGCTTTTACCGGACTATGCCAAGACATGTCATTTTTCCTTTTGTTTATTTATTTAATTAAGTGGTTCAAGAAGGCTCAGAGGTCAACCTGTCTGTGGCTATGGCAGGAATCCACCAGTCTGCGTGTCAGTATGCTTCTGTTCTTCTGACCATTCAACCTTTCAGTCCTCGGACTTATTTAGGGTTCATTGCCCAGTTCGGTTATCTCTGCAGTCACCTGCACAAAGAATGCCAGAGCAAAACCAACAGGTAGCTGTTCTTAAACCTCTAGTGTCAAATTAGTTTCTTTTCTACCTTTTCCATTTCTACCTGTGTCTGCAGTGTTTAATATCCTAATATCCTGCCACACGTGTACCAACACATTTATGATGAGATGACTATGAGGGCTGCATGGTGGCGCAGTGGTTAGCACCGCAGTCTCACAGCGAGAAGATCCCCGGTTCGCGTCCCAGTTAGGACGCCTGGGATCTTTCTGTGTGGAGTTTGCATGTTCTCCCCGTGCATGCGTGGGTTTTCACCGGGTACTCCGGCTTCCTCCCATAGTCCAAAAACATGCTGAGGTTAATTGATGATTCTAAATTGTCTGTAGGTGTGAATGAGAGTGTGCTTGGTTGTCTGTCTATGTGTGGCCCTGTGATGGACTGGCGACCTGTCCAGGGTGTCCCCTGCCTTCGCCCTAAGTTAGCTGGGATAGGCTCCAGCCCCCCCGCGACCCTCCAGAGGATTAAGCGGCGTACAGTTAATGTACAGATAATGGATGGATGGGACTATGAGCTAGTTTTATCTGTACAGTTACTCTATACTGTAGTTACAAAAAACTTAAACAGATACAGTGTAAATTATCATGCTGTCAAACACAGCTGCACCACAAACTACATCCTGAACAGTATCTGTCACAATTAGGCACAGTAACCATTGCAGTAGATTGTATAGATCTAAATAATATTTGACACAAACAGAAATACAGATGCTTTTCCACAATAATCCAGTTTTCTTTTTCAGAGTTGGTACTGTTTTGTCTCATTTGGATGTCCTGAACAACACAGCTATACAATATAAGCAGAACCTAATAAGACTGCAAAATAAGGTTGCTGAGACACAGCAGGTAATGTTGAGCAATTTGGCATATGCCAATTCAGTCATTATTCTGTCTTCCAAAAGAGATTATTTTCCACAGTATTAAAAACAACCTTGTAACAATGTATTTAGTGCACTTCAGAGGCGTATGGAGGCTGACGAATATATTGCACAACAGGGAATAGCAATTCTTAATCAGTTTGTTTTTAAAGAAGAAATACGTTTAAAGTAACCTTATGTATGGACCTTCAGAATATTGTTTTGAATATTCAATAATGTTAAATGGCATGTAACCTTCGTCTTATTCTTGCAGCATGAGAAAGAGCTCCTCAGAGCTGTGGATGATCAGAAAAGCCTGTTGGAGGAGGCCTGGGAGAAATGTGTAGCAGAGGAAAACAAACTGTGTCACATACAAGAGCAAGCTGAAAAACAGGTACTGATTTTCTATATTTAAAATAAATATTATCTGCATTTAAAACCATATAAAATGATATAACACTGTAATACTGTACTACTTACAAGAAGCCAAATAGATTCATCAACAGATCCATTATGACATTCACCGAGTTTGTTTTTTCATCTTACCATCTGAGGTTGCTTGGTTGGGTATAGAGTGTTTAGTAGTCACATTTTGTAGAACAATTCAGGACATTTAATAGAATAGTCATAAAAACATAACTTCATGTTCAAATATAATAATCTTTTTCCCAGGAAAAACCTGTGTTCCTGTCAGGCCTCAGTCTTAAGTGTTTGAATCCATCTGACCTGGAGGAGGTGCGCCACTACAGAGATCCACCTGATGGAGTGGTGAAAATTATGGATGCTATTTGTTTGCTGTTTAATCGTCCACAAGGCTGGGACAGTGCCAAAAAACTTCTTGCACAGTCCAACTTTTTCCAGGTTTGTGGCAGATATATATGTTTTAGAACAAGCTCTTCAATGCTACACAGATTTTAACTTGCAGCTGTCACTGCAAGTTAAAACGGTTTTAAATGCAAGTTAACATGGTGCTGGAGTCGGGTCGTAATTCATTGGTTTGTGTAATAATATACCAGTTGCTTTGGCATTGTGGTTTTGAATTGTATTTAAACTGATTGGCTGTTTGCTAATACATCTCCCTTTCTCAGGAGTTGGAATTTTTTGACCATTATAATCTGACAGCTGAACAACTGCAGCAGCTTGAACCGATAGTTCACAGTCCTCAGTTCACAGCAGAATCTGTGCGTGAGGTCAGTAAGGCCTGTGAGTCCCTGTGCCTATGGGTCCAGGCTGTGTATGTGTATGCTGTGCAAAACCAACTGTTGGTCAGGCAACAGTTAAAGGGGTTGGCTAGAGAGGCGCAAGGTCAACTCCACCTGGCCCGTCAGCACAGGAATGAGGCAAACGATCGCCTGGAGGATGTTAAGCTCCAGCTGCAGTTTGTACAAAATCGCCTAGAGGAGCAACTAGGGGAGCTGCACAAAGCTGAGAGTACAGAAAGAGAAGTTACTGCATTAGCACAACGGTTGGAGATGATTGTCAGAGACTGGAGGGATACCGCTCAGGTAATGCAGATTTTTGCCAACACTGTAATAATTTAATTTTGTACTTATTTTTATGTTAGTTTTTTTGTTGTTGTTATTTAAATAATTGTCCAGACTTGGTATGTCTGCTGCTGTATGCAAAACCAACTGCTGGTCAGGCAACAGTTGATAAGAAAATAATAATTTATTATTATCTCCCCTTTAGGAGGCAGAGTTACGAAATCAAAACGTACGAGGGGATGCCCTTATCCTGGCTGCTATCATCTCCTATTTAGGCCCCTTTGGACCTGATATACGGACAGAACTGCTGAGCAAGTGGAGGGAGCTGTGCCAGACAGGAAGCATCAGCATAAACCCCAAGGACCCCAGAACCTCCCTGTTTACAGACTCTGACACTGCACCTCTTATCCCCTCTTTTGGTTTTCCCATCCCTGTCACTGAGAGGCTGCAGCTGCCTTTGGGTCAGGCATTAGGGATGAACGACTGGCAGCTTGAGGATACACTTTCTGCCAGACTGGTGGTTAAGCTGTTGCTGTGGGGTTGTAGAGGTGCCTATGTCCAGCGCTGGCCCCTGCTGGCAGACACTCAGCAGCATCTTGAGATAAGCTGTCAAACCTGGCTTACCACAGGTATGTCCTTATATTTACAAAACATGCTTCCCTTTTACCCTATAAAATATCAGAATCCAGGTATTATAGCTTCTGTTTTGTCGTTACAAATCCTCACTTTACTGTGACTGTATTACCTGCCTGGACCTGCATTATAAGCAACTATGCAGAGAATACATGGAACAATTATACATGACATGCTTTTGAACCTGTGTATTTGTATATGAAACCTATATCCTTGATTTTTACGTTTGTGTTTGATTGGCCTCGTATGAAATAATATCTGAAACATGAACTGTGCTGTTAAATAACTGCTCTACAGGAGAGAATGCTAAGCTTGAGAAGGAGACAGAGTTTGAGATGGTGGTTTGTGCGGATGATCCAGAGCTGCTGGACAAGCTGGACCAGGCTGCTGAACAAGGTTACACAAGAGAAAACTAACAAGAAAGAAAAACATGGCATTTGAAGTTATACTGTGTTTTTTTTTCAGCCTTACACTTATTCTTACTTGTTGTTTTGCAGGTTTGAGAGTCCTAGTTACTCACATGGAACGTTCAGTCCCTAGTCCTCAGTTTCTGGACAAATTGGCACGCCCTGATGAGTATTGCTTCTCAGGACTTAAGCAGCCTCCTCAGCTGGTCCACCCTGACTTCTGCCTCTTTCTCAGCACCCATCTGCCTGTCAGACTACTTGTCAGTGGTAAGAATGATAAGCAGAGACTATCCAACTGTAGAAGGGTAGTCTCTGTTAAAATTCTCATTCCTGACATTTTTCTTGCACCAGGCTTAAAGGCCATGCATTCATGCTCCCAGTACAATAAGTGTACAGGGATTTGTTTTGGTTACTGGTTAAAGCTGTAATTACAGAGATAAACAGTTGAATCGTAACCTGGGATAACTACAAGAAATAAGTGAACTGGACACTCTTGTGGAAATTACTCTTTTTTACTAATCTGAAAAATATGTCTTCTTCTCGTTACTTAGAGATCCATGCATCCATCTTGGCTCGGGTACATGTGGTTGACCTCTCTCTGAGCACAGAAGAGATCCAGGAGGTGATGCTGACACAGCTGCTGCAGTCTGAGTGTAAAGAACTGCTGATTCAAACCGTGCGATTCCAGAATTATAATCAGTTGCTGCGGGAGAAACTCGTCACAGAAAAGGTAACTAGACAGCCTTTGGCATCATATTAGCATCGTATTAAGATAATATTGTTTGTCTCGGTTATTTTCGTTCATGTAATCAGTAATTAATCAATAAGTAGACTCCAATTAGTGTGCAACAATTGATTTTTTTTCTCTTAAACACAATAGCATTGTTTGACAAATGCTGTTTATGGTTGCCATTTCTTTGTCTTTGCTTATGAGGCAAAGACTTATGTTTTTCTGGAAAATGTATTTGAATCACTGCACCAACGTCACTCTACATATGAGTATCTTTTACATGTGAAATCCCTTATTGATTTTCTCACACAGTTCTTCAGTTTTCCGAGAAGACAAGTCATTAACTGAACACTGTCCAGCTGATTTTGTCCCCCTGACTTTGTCTTTGTGTTGACATTTAGTTTGTATATTGTATAAACTTTCTATTTAAGTGTGGAGTGCTCTTTGAGTTTTTTATTTAAACTGGTACTAAATTTTTTTTTTAATTTTCTTATATATGAAAGCAGAATACAGTGCTGTGATGCTAAACTCTACTTTATGAACACTCACACAGTTATTTCCTGTACATAGTTGCTGTACATCCATTTACTGTAAACAATCTTTTCTTAGGATGCTCTGATGGACTACATCCTGCAGTCTGACACCGTGCTGCTGCAAGACCCAGGTTTTCCTCCTCGTGTGTCTGTTTGTCTAGATGTAATGAAGAAACTGCAGGCTGAGATGGAGCAGCTGAGTGAGGAGCAGGAGCACCATGAATCCCTGCTGGCTGCTCCCCTCCAGTTAGCGAGGCTGGCGGCTGCCCTCTACAAGGCGCTGCAGGCGGTGTCCCATTTTTCCCCTGCTTACTTCTTTTGTCTACGTGGCTTCATCAAAGTGATGCAAGAGGCCTTCACTATAAAAGGAAGGCCGTTAGGGAAAGTGCCAGGGAGCATAATACCAGAGATCATGAACATGATGGTGGTCCAGCTGCTGGTACAATACAGGCCTTGTCTCTTCAAGAACCATGCTGCGGTTCTGAAGCTGCTGGTGTCTTTGGCTCTGCTCCAGCACAACCAGCTTTGCTCTGAAGCTGAGAAGCTGGCCTTCCTCAGGGGCCTTGAAGACATAGAGCATCCTGAAACTAAAGTAAAACACTGCCCTTCTTCTCACATGGTTCAACAGTCCAGCAGAGCTCTGCCCAGCTGGATATCCTCTCATGTCCACTCTGTGCTTCTCTGCTTGGAAAAGATCCCTTGTTTTAGAGGGTTGATTGCCTCACTCTGCACTTCCCCCGTACAGTGGCAGGAGTACCTACAGTTCCCTTCCTCTACTGTGACAGGTACTGTTCCCTGTCGCTCTCACTCCCATCTCTCCTTGCTGCAGAGGGCTCTCCTCTGGAAAACCATGCTCCCGCACTGCCTGGAGGGAGTAGCTGATGACATAAATGCCTGCCAGCTCTGCCTGTCTGGAAAGTCAGCAGAGACTGAGGACCCTCACATTGGGAATCCAGAGGCCCTCTCACAATGTGTTGTCAAACATGAGGGACCCATCGTTTTTGCACTGCCCAATCCAAAAGACGATACGTGGATAAGCATCCAGCCTCTTCATTTAATTCACCAAATGGCCCGCTGTGTTCCAGAAGCCAAAGAGGTGACAACATACACTGATTTTGTTGTTTCATTTAATTACCTGTAATGCAGTGCTTAATGTTCTTCTTAATGAATATGCTTTAGGTTGAGGTGAAAGTAGTTTCTTTTGGGGGACTGTGTGATAGAGATCTCATTCTTTCAATGCTGGACAAAGCCATTATTGAAGGCCACTGGTTGGTGTTTAACAACTGCCATGTGTTGGAACAATGGGATGATAAAATAGTGGCTCACCTTGGACACCTTATCTCCCCTGTAAAAGGTAAGTGGTGCTTCAAGACCCAGCTTAAATTGCATTCCTATGATTTGATATTATTAACAAATGCTTAGAACCTAGTCTTGTTATTTGTGCTTTTACCTGCCTACCTACTTGCATACCTGCCTTTGTATCACACAGAGGAGCACTATATGACTCACCCGAGCTTCCGATTGTGGTTTATAACTCAAGAGAATGCGTCACACCACATACCAGGTAAATCTATTAAACTTTTATTACTGCTTAAAATAAAAACAATAACCCAGGTTTAGCTGTTTTTTAATAATTGTGATTTTAATGATGATTATCATCTTTATTATTATACAGCTGCAGTGCGAATGTGTGCCCTGAATCTGGTCTGCGACTCTCCTTGGGATCTGAAGGAGGAGCTAAGCTGTTCTTTGCAACAGGTGGTATCCATCAATCAGCCTCCATCACGGCTAGATCTCACAGCCAACAACATGGAGTTGCTCCTCCGCTGTGCCATCTTCCACTCTGTCTTGCTACAGAGACAGACCTATAAATACTTAGGCTATGGACAAATCTATCATTGGTGAGAAAATTGTTGCACATACTGTAACCTGTGGATAATTGTCACATCTGCTTAGAATGACACCAAATATAATCTAAATGTATACTTGTGATGTTTTGCTCGTGCATGTGGATTATTTCTTTTTTGAAGGAGTCAGGAGGACCTGCTTGCTTTAGTGGATGCATACATTGGCACTGCCAGTCTCTGCCATGACAAGACCAAGGTTTTGCAATATATAGCAGGTGAGGCAGCATGAGAAGATGAAACTGTCTCACTAATTCAGTTACTATATGCTTTACCATGTTGTACTTTCCATCCTTAGTTCATCTAGTGCATGGTGGCCATGTGATGGACTCTGCAGATTTGGAGGTGGTGGAGAGTGTTGCTGAGACTTGCTTCAGCACAGTGTTGCCTTTCTTGGGCAATGGACCGCACATCATTTCAAATATAATCACCACTTCTGGCCATTTTGGTAACCAAACAACTGCATCCTAACATGTTGCATAGCATATAAGCACACTGACACAACAGTACTGAAATTATACATTGACATTATACTGAGCAAGGTGCAACATGAGTACGGCACCAATAAATTATTAATTGATATAACAAAGCAATAAGAAGTAAATGCATCAAAGCCACTGTGTGGGTTTTTGTTTGTTGGCAGGTTTGTATAAATGCTATGTATTGATTTGAGGTTTCATTTATGTCCTCAGATTTGTCAAGACTGATGCAGGTTTTGAAGCAAGGGCTTTGGGATTCAAAAACCATGAGTGACCCTGTTATTTTGGGTTTCAATGTTGATGTGGCGGATGAGATAATCAAGATCAACAGCCTCAACCTGAGCAAACTACTGCAGGCCTCCCAAACTCCAGAAAGGATTTTTAACACCAAACTGAACCAGCTTGCAGTATTGCCAGCCTACAGCCATGCTAGAGACAGATTGCAGGCTCTGAAGAGTTACCTTGCACTCAAGAATGACGGCACAGTTACAAATGCAGGAGCTGTTTCCCACAGTCCCCTACGTGACTTTCTCCAGACTGAGTGGGATGATCTCATTGATTTGGTGTCCTTGCTCCTCTCACAGCTCCAACAGCCCGTTCAATACAAGCCGACCTTCGCTTTCCTACTCAAACTCACTGACTTGTCTCGCTTGGAGAGGAGAGCAGAGTTGCTCGGTGCTTATCTCTGGCACCGCAGTACTTCAGATCCACCTGGTGCCTACCGACTGTCTGCTTTCAGAACAGCCAGAGGCTTCCTGGTAGCAGTGATGAGAGAAGCAGCTAAAGTAAATCGCAAATGTATAAGTGATGTATCGCTGCATTTCCAGGTAAAGCATTCAAATAAAATCATACTAAAATGACCTTTTAAATTTCAAACTCAGTTAATGGAAAAAGTTAATTTCCTACTTTCTAAACACTTACAGGGAATTCAGGATAATAACTTAAAATGTTCTTGCCCCTCCAGGTTCTGTGTAATAGCACATGCCCTCCTCTGCATGCTGCGTATTTGTGTGGCCTGGAGCTGAGAGGGGCATCATGGGATACACAGCTAGGAGCCCTACAGGACACACTCTCCCCTCAGCCATGTTCACTGCCTCTTCTTTACGTTGAGGCTCAAGTCAAGAGCACTGACACCGCTCGAGATACGTTGTCTTGTGAAAGTTCAAAGAGCACCTGCAATGTTCAAGTCACAGGTGTCTCTCCACTGACTTCCCCTCAGTTCCCAGTCTACCACTGCCCGCTCTATCTGGACGAAGAGCAGAACAGTGGAAACTGGGAACTGGCTGATGTTAACATTATCACAAAGGTTCCCCTTCGTGCCAAGCTTGATCCTATTTTGTGTAGTTTGAGAAGGGTGAGGCTCGTAAGTACACTCTGATTGTACTGAGCTGCTTTCACCTGCTGTGATGTACCTAACCGATAGTCAAATGCACTGATGCAGGAGTATATTCTAAATCTTATATATTGTAAATCATTAGGAATGGTACGTGTATATATATGTATGTACACCTTTAAATGAATTTACAATTAAAATGTGTCTGTTTATTCTTTGTATTTTTTAATACTTTGAAAGGAGTTTTTCATAAAATTGTTTCACAGTGTAATATCAACAGTTTCTAGCATTTTGTCTAATACAGCTGGGTGGTGAGCACTTATTTGAACGAAATGCGACTTAAACTGCTTCTATGATATCAGCGCAGATCCAAAAGAACCATAACCATGTATGTTTTTGCTCTAAATCCCTATATTTATGTTTACACATGTAAAATGTTTCAGGTTGTGGGGCACATGTGTAACCAAAGCCTTCTCTCCTCCTCTAGGTAACATGGACAGGCACCACTATGAAACTTTTGAGAAGTTTGGCAACAATACTTTTCTTCTGCACCTGGACAACGGGAGGGCGTGAGTATTTGTGTTCAGTTTTTGTGTGTGTGATTTATTTTTTAACATGCTGTTGGTTTGGCTGTAATTTTGACTGACTCTAGGTCGGTTCTCACTGCAGATTTGGGCGTCACTCCAAAGATGAGCCTTCTATCTTGGCTCCTCTACAACAGTGCTGCAGGTACACACAAAAACGTTCTAAATTGTAGTGAAGTCTTCTTAGAATTGTACCTGTGTTCACTACATTCTTCACTTTATTGTCTTTAGGTTCAGAAAATTTAGAAAAGTGTAATGATATTTAATTTAGCACAAATGTTCTGTGATCATTTTTACTACAACTGTGATGTCAGAAACTGAAAAGATTATCATGTTAATAACACATTAAACAATCAATAATAAGTAATATAGGATATATTGCCAAATAGGCAGGTTTCTTGGCTTTGTTAAGGTACAAGGAAACTAAAAAACTGAAATCCTCCCTTCCTAACCACCCCATTTTATCTTTCTTTCTCTGCCTATCTCTTTCACTTTGCTCTTTCTCCAGAATCCGTCGTTCAACTTGGCTACGCCTGCGTCTCCTGTCTTTGCCACAGTATCGCCTTAGTGATGTCATGAGGGCCTCACTTTCCAGTGATCCCCTTCACAGGGTGGCCCCACTGCTGTCAGAGCCACACCTCGCTGCTCTTAATCGACGTTTGAAAACTGTGCTAGAGACTGTAAGTCATTGCCAAAAGCAACAGAAAGGGGACGGTGGTGGTGAAGAGGTCATTTATGACGATATTGCCTATTTGAAAGACATGGTCGTTCCTTCTGAGTAGAGCAGCCTCACACATCCATCACATGATATATGTGTTTATAATTACACTAGCTTCTGCAGAAGGATGGCAGTTGGAGTTAATGCCAAATTTTAAGACACAAGCACCTAAATCGTGTCTTTATATACTCCCAGGTAAAACACCATGCATACACAGGACACCTGAATACTGAAGTGTAAAAATCATCTATGACTTAGAGCTGTGACACACACTGCAACATGCATACTTTTTAGCCAGTATAATGTTGTGTTGTTGTTGGAAAAGGGAACCTAGTTATTTGGTCAGAGTGACTACTGCAGTAGGATTTACCAACAATCAGTACAACAAAGTCTGTTCATTAACTTAAAGCAACCCCTTTGCAATCTCTTTTTCATTTTGAGAACTGCTGTGTGCAATCTGTCAAAACCCTGTATGTCCATTCTCCATATACTCTCTCACCATACCTTTGCTCTGTTCACCCAGACGCAACACAAACGCAATGCAGCATTCAGCTGTGTGTCCTCTGGGTCTGTGTGTCTGATGGCCTTGGTTGTTTTCTCTCTATGTGTATGTCTGTTTTTTTTTCTGGACTGCCTATTATTAAATACTCAAATAGAAATGAAATAGCCTACAGACAAACATGTAACTTCTTTCACGTTTTGTCATTTACTTGAAAAAGTGCGTTCAAATGTGACGACACCACCACAGTTAAAGGTTAAACTTTGTGTCTGTGTTTGTAGTCACGGCGGGGTTTGGGAT
>OMNN01098715.1:0-14158 GCA_900302755.1 Chromis chromis
GACAACTACTGGTGTCACCACCACTAAATATCCTGCTGTTGAAACTGTGGCAGAAGAAACACGTCCTTTAGAATAAAAGACTTTATACCACTACTTTAGGGGGGTCGTGCTTCTGTGACCCTCTAAAAATGGCTTCGCGACCCACTTTTGGGTCCCGACCCACCAGTTGAGAACCACTGTTTTAATGTGTAGTTCTCTTTTGCGTTAGAAGTTTTCCTTACCATACCTTTTGTTCCCGGCCCTCAGGTTTATCCATCCACACGTTCCACGGGAACTTCTTTGTGCGCTCTACTGACCTGCTGTCCCTGGCCAATGTGAACCCAGACTCTGCTTTCGCTGTCCAGATGTCAATTGAAGACTCTCTGGCGGATTCGTCGCTGGCCTGCTTCCAGGCTGCTCTGCTCTACACGTCTAGTAGAGGTATACACATAAAAGTTTGTGTCTCCTGCCAGGCTAAAAGCTAAAAGCACTTAGCTGTAAGTTGTGTTGACTGATATCCTGGTGTGGACATGTCTGTTTAGTTCACATGTGACTCACAGCTGGGCCAATACGAACGCTGCATGCTGGTTTCTCTTTTCCCCCAATTGAGTCTCCAAATCAAATCTTCATGCTGTATATTTTTATTCATCTATTCCTGCAGGTAAGAGGCGCATCAGGGTCCACACTCTGTGTCTGCCGGTGGTCAACCAGCTGAGCGATGTGTACGCCGGAGCCGACGTCCAAGCAATCACTTGTCTGCTAGCCAACATGGGTGAGTCTGAAAACATAAACCTATTGTCTTAAATCTACTTCACCCATGTGCGAAACTCTTCAGCTTCATAATGGTTGACCTTTAAATAGGTAACATATAATACATACTGGAGATGTCTCAAGCTAATCTCAAGGATCACTATTAAGGGCTCAACATCAGCTAAAAGAAATAAAAATCACGTCACTACATATGGGCTGGCAACAGCTCACCAAATCTGATATTTCTCCTCTCTCTTTCTAATGAGCAGTGGTCAGCACACAAAACATTCAGGAAGTGGGATTTCATTTTATCCAATGCTATCAATTTTGCGGTTCAACTCTCTAACTAACTCCAAGTGGTTTCTGACTGCTTTTGGCTCCTGCCGCATTTTTCCTCACTTTGGACCCATTTTTTTTACTGCAATATAAAGTCCTACACCTCTATGGAAACAGCACAACCATGAGTAGAAGTACAGAGAACTCAAAATATCTTTTGTTCCGTATGACAAGTTATAATGTCATCAAACAAGCAAATGATGATTTATTTTAGAAAAAAAAAACCTGTAATCAAGATATCCAACGTCCAACATCCAGCTCTACACACTACATATATACTACATTACATTTACATTTCTACAACCTTTACAAACATTTTCACTCGAGAAAGATGATTCCCCTATGTAGTCCCTCATGTACCGTTTCTGAGCTATGCTGCATTTATTTTATTGAGGTTTGACATTTTATTTTCCTCTCAATCTTTAAATTTCTTCCATGCTTGTCTCCTCTCTGCTCTGTATGAATGTAAATGCCATTTCAGCTGAATAGGTTCTGAATTTGTGCCATTTTACTCGCTAATGGCTTCTCAGTTGTGGAGAGGAGCACAGAATGTATTAAAAACTATTTATTTCTGGCATTTAAAAAAATAAAAAATCATTATCTAACCTTTATTGATCCCCTTGGGTTCCTTCCTTCTCTGCATTTGACCCATCCTATTCAAAGTTAACCTTAACTATACATACTAGGAGCAGTGGGCTGCCATGTTGCAGCACCCGGGGAGCAGTCAGGGGTTAAGGGCCTTGCTCAAGGGCCCACAGTGGTGGTGACTGGGACAAGCAGTCACTCTCCCTTTCCCACCTCAACCTCTTGCCAGTCCGGGGGCTCGTACCGGCGACCCACCAGTTACAAGTTCACTTCACAAACCACTAGACCACCACTGCCCTAAATATGAGACGAGCGTCTAACTCACTGTGCCACCAATTGACACAGTGAATGACAGATGTAGAATAAAGTGACTTGGATGTAATATCCATATTTTAGGAGTAGATAAGGTTATTTTCCTGACAGACCATGACTAGTTCAAGGACAGTTTATACAGTATATGACTCTAATAAATGGTTGAATTTATTTCATGTATCAGATTTGGATTGGGCCTGGAAAAACTGATTGGACATTACTGATAATTCCAATAAATATATTATATTTGGACTCTAACAAGTGAAATAAGCTATTATGTTATGGAAACTTTGCTCTGAAAGAAACATACCAGTGTTTTGTGTGTTGTAATGCAAACTGTATACACTTTACACATCATTTCCTTTGCAGGCAGCGTTATTTTCCCACACTACAATTAATTTAGCAACTCGTGTTTCTGTTCCGAAATGATTAAAACACTGTCTTGGAGGAGAAAAGCAATCAAATGTTCTTTGTATTCCAGCTATCGACCGGTCCATATCGTCCAGTCTGTCCGACGCACGTGACGCTCTGGTGAACGCGGTGGTGGACCTGGTGACCGCCTACAAGAGCAACGTGTCAAACCTGCAGCAGTCTGGACTCGTTGTCCCAGCGTCCATGCGCCTCTTCCCTCTCTACATCCTCTCTCTTCTTAAACAGGTGTGGCTGCTCAACTGGTACTGACACATAAAGACACAGAGGCGCACGTCACATAGGATAATTATAGGATTTAGACACACATACCCTCAAAATCCCAAAAGAAAAGCGTAAACGTAATGTCTGGTAACGTGTGAAGTTGAATAATCACATACTAATCCACCTTTTTACCCTGTTTAATGCCTTCTGTTGGAAAGTTTTTGAGGGCCAGAAGACAGTGTTGTTGATTTGACTCAACCTTTACATCTGTATTTCACATCTAAAGTATGAGCTACATTTCCATCGTTACACACCCTAAACAAAACCTACAAAATGTCATCCACACACACACACACACGCTAGCAAAGGTTGAGCTCACAGTCATACAGACTTGGTGAATGACTGTATTCATCCACCCAGGACGTGTGCATTCACACATCCAGGGTGTGTTCACGTTCAAACACACACACCCTTTTCTGAGACAAATCCCCCCGTAGGTGTTGGTCGGGCTGGAACAGTTTACACCCTAAAGCATTCATGAGTGTCAATGGTTCAAACCCAATTAAAAAGTACTTGGAAACAAGAAAATTACATAAGATGACAAATGCTACATGAAGTTCAATGATGCAACCTCAGTTTAATCCACCTTTAATCGCAAGTAAGGATTTGTTTTGTTACCATTTTTAATTCACTGCACATTAAACTTTAGCTTTAAACTTTTATGACTAGAAAGCATTACCTGGAAGTAGATCTCTACTCTCTCTGCTGGGTGTCCACCAGAGCGTTTTCATAACTGAAAATATGAGGCGTTCTTCTGAAGACATTCAGCTGGAAGAGCACTTTGGAAGTGCACTTTTTGTTTGTTTGTTTTTGTTAGCTGAGAAGCGTTGGTTGGTATGATGTGAAATATCTGCAGAAGTCAAGTATTGTAAGCACCGATCAATTAGCTGACTCAGCTGACTGTTGCTCACCGTAGCGAGTGAAATATTCATCCAGACATTGTTTTTACATCATATTAATATTGTGCTAGGTGTGACACAGGCATGAAGTATTAACTGCTCCTTCCTTGTTGTTCAGCAGTTAAAGAAGTAGAATGTGATGTTGGTTGGTGTAGGGTTTGTCCTGCTACTCCTCCACTGAGATTGAACTGCTTGGTGTTACTTTTCCTCCCCCTAGAACACAACACAAGATATCTAAGGTTGTAAATGGGGAAACTTAACAGAAACTGCACACTCAAAATGCGTCTTTGTTTTCTAAAAGGTGATGGTGGGATTTGTCCCGACCACCACCCGTTGAATCTATCAAAAGCATAGAATGACTAAAAATTACGACCCAAAACACAACTTATGTGGGAGTCAGTAGTTTTGTAAGGGGTTGTTTAAAATAAAAAGCAAATAATAATTTGATTCATACACTCAAACTCTGTATTCCCAAAGAAAGTCAGCTGATTGTGCTGAACCTTCTGAGCCACACTCCCCAACTGAACTGAGAGTCATAAACCTCTTTATATAGTCTCCTAACCAGGCTGATCACCAACAGCCCACAGCTGAGCTCTACTTCACAGGTGCAGCAGATCTACCTGATGAGCTGTGACCTGGTTTTTGCTCAAGAGAAAAAAAAACTTTTCGTATCAATCCATAAGAGTGGTAAAAGGTGAATGTGATGTGCACAGCCCTTTACCCAAAGCTACGACTAGAGAAAAAACAGAGCACGAAAGACCCTCCACACTTCGTCATGCTGCTAGCGCATGTACCATACTGTATATAGCAGTGCTCCCGTTGCAAAAAACCTGGAAAAAAATATGCTGGCCTCAAGAAAACACTCCTTGCATCCTTACACCTTCAGATGAGTTAGTGAAAAGTGAAATATTGTTGAGAGGATTTGCATTTGTTTCCAGAAAGCGCTGCGGACCGGCACCAGCACGCGGCTGGACGAGCGGGTCTTTGCCATGTGTGAGTTCAAGACGCAGCCGCTACAGCAGCTGATGCGAATGGTTCATCCTGACCTGTACAGGCTGGACAACATGTCTGACCAGGTAGGACGCAGGCAACAATCATCCACTTGATGTGTTTGTAACAGGTCTGTCAAGTTTCCACAAAGACTGACAGACTTTAACAACAAGAACAAGCTGTTTATTGCTTGTTTTATAGCCTCCAGTTTATCTATCATCTATGTGACCTGTCAAATGGCTGTTACTGCACCTCGTTAAGACTGTATAGTTAAAGTGACATCTCCCTGTGTGTGTGTCACCTGCAGGGGGCGCTCCATCTGAACGACACCGTGGTTCCCCAGCCTCATCTGCTCCACCTGTCTGCAGAGAGGCTGAGCAGAGACGGAGCTTTCCTCATGGACTGCGGCAATGTAAGCCTCCCAGATTATTTATTCATGGTGCACTCTGCAGGGGTGTGGTTCTTAAAGAGGGTGTCTCTGAATTACATTTAATCTCATTTATATTCTTCACTTCATCGCTGCAGATCCATGATAAGATGATTATAAACGTGTCTAAATGTTTGATGCAAATTAAAGACAAAGGCAAAGTTCGTTTGGCTCATAACAACAACAACTGATGGCTGATTTGTCATCAATTAAATGTGTTTTTTGTGTCATTATGGGCCTCAGTAACGTCAACAGCAGTGTTACAGTCCAGTTTTCATTCAGTAAAGTAAGGGGGGTTTTCCACATAAAGTATCTTAGTTGCACATATATAAAATAGACAAATGCTTTTGACTCAGGATAATAAATATGTAGCTTTGTGTTTCAGTGTATATTGATTAAAAGAAGGCCGAAATTAAAGACCTGACAGTGTCTTTTGCCGTATGAGTCAAAATGTTGTTGCTTTTTCTGATAAGAGCCCCTGAACATCACATCGCAGTATTAGTCACACAGAGGGAGGTAATATAGATCATTTTGAAAGAATGTGTTATGTTGTGATGCTGTCATCGTTCAACCATCTGGCATCATGTCAGTTGTCCACAATTGCACCAGCGCTCACTTCTTACTTTTAATAATATCTCTCTAACAGATATATATAGATAGCAGCTTAATTTAAAAACTGTCCTGCAGGCCACATTCCAGCTGCTACAACAAGCTGACTCTTGTTCTTTCAATGCCTTCAGAGGTTTGGTAATCCATCATGGAAACACTGCAGTCTATATAATCAAATAGCCCATGTAGCCCTGAATGAATGATATTAATTACTTGCTTGTGCCTTTTTCTAGGACTGAATTTAGACACATATTTATGTATTAAAAGAGTCGAGGATCCAGTAATAGGGTTAAAATTGAGAAAAGACACGCCTGTGTTTCCAAAATATGACTGTGAGTAATGATATTGGTAAATAACATGTACCTTTGACCTCAATTGTTGCACAACTAGTCATCCATCCATCACCTATACACCACGTAATCCTCTGTAGGGTCGCAGGGGGACAGGCAGGAGCCTATCCCAAGGCAGGGGACACCCACACATAGAGACAGACAACCAAGCACACTCTCATTCACACCTACGGACAATTTAGAATCATCAATTAACCTCAGCATGTTTTTGGACTGTGGGAGGAAGCTGGAGAACCTGGTGAAAACCCAAGATGCACAGGGAGAACATGCAAACTCCACACAGAAAGAACCCAGAGGTCCTAACCGGAGATCTTCTAGCTGTGAGGTGACGGTGCTGACAACCGAGCCCACAACTAGTCATGAATATGTTAATATATAATAGTCATGTTGTTCTCTCCTCCCCATCCAGGTATTTTATCTGTGGATCGGCAAATGCTGCAATGAAATGTTCGTCCGAGATGTTCTGGGCTGCCCCAACTATGCTTCAATACCCCCCAACATGGTCAGTAATTCAAAATGATGCATTCATGTTTCATCCAGCATGTCAGGAAATGGCAGAGAATAACTGTGATTAGGGAAATGGCACTACTGACACCACCGCCCAGTTCCTACATGAATTATGCAACGATGTTTCCCTGAAAATGACTGTTTTGCTTCACAGTCGAGAAGCACTGCTTTTCTGTTAGCCTTGTAAAAAAAAATCACCTCATGCAGCAAAACAGATTTGCTGGTGTAGCTGTTCTGCTTTTTTAACAAACCGTGCAGCCACCTAGAAGGTTCTGTCATTGCCACAGCAGCGTGGGCGTCACAGTGACACCCAGAACAAACAGCAAATGTGCTGTTTGTGCTGTTTATTTAATTTTTTCTAGCAAGAGGTCGATGTAACCCAGAGCCACCTACAAGCCTCACATTCCCCCCCACCACAGGCATGTTTGTGTTGCCCGCATTGTATAGCTGGGATGACTGTGTGGATCTGCATTATCTGAAGCACAGCAGGGAAAACAATGTTGCTGATGTTTGGTTTTCTCTCTGTAAAAACCCAGAGTCACATTCCTGAGCTGGAGACTCCTCTTTCTGAGAGGGTGCGAGCGTTCCTCGACTGGCTGCAGGACAACCGAGCGTTCAGCTGCACGATACACATCGTCAAGTAAGCACTGCTACACATCTGGATGCACATCTGACTTTTACTAACACTCTGCATCTTCTCATATCCACATGTCGAGGGTAAGGTCACACAGGGACATATAAAGGTTGTTAGTTATGTTTTGTGCCTCTTCTTTGACTAGAAAATAACAAAGCGTCCAAACAGGTTTTCATCAGTGACCTCAGCAGATTAGCGAGTTTCACTTCCTCTATCGCTAACGGTACCAGCTGCAAGAAATAAGGAGGCCTGAGCAACAACATCTGAGTTTTGAGTGCCACTGAGGTGCAACGAAGCACTCAACAGAACAAAGAGCAATTACTGTTCTGGATCATTACCATTGCCTGTGTATAAAGATGGACAAACCTTTGTGAAGGAACCTATTGGTGATGTCACCGGTGGTAGTTCCTGCCATCACCATCACCTTCTAACTCCCAGCTAATCTGGAAATGAGCACAGAGGCAGAGCGTGAGTGGAGCTGAGGTGCGCACAACTGTAAGCCTCAGGTGTCATGTTTGCTTTTATTTTAATGTAGCTAACCCTTTTAAATTGACTGAGGCTTACAGTTGTGCATATTTAAGAGGGTGGTAGCAGACGTTTGCAGGACCCACCTCAGCTCCTAGCTCCCAGCTAATCTAGAAATGAGCATACAACTGTAAGCCTCAGTCAATTTAAAAGGGTTAGCTACATAGAGTAAAAGCAAACATGACACCTAAATCTGACATTTGGTCCCACAAAACATTCTGAAGCTAAGTAAACATGTATAAAAGAATATCCTAATAAATAAAGGAGGTAATAAACATTCTACATCATGCTAGAGTTCTTTCGGCCTGTCGTACCTGTTAATTTCAGGTTCAGAAACGATGTCTTAAGGGTTAACATATGCTTTTGCTGCGATCACCTCTGTGAAAGCTCACATTTCCAGCTAGCTGCCCGTGCCATCACCGCACAGAAACAGGGCGTGGGCAGTTTCATGTTAAAGAGGTTGTCCTGAGGTTGACAGAAAACTATTTCCAGTGTAAACACAAAGCAAGCAGTGAGGTCAGTGACTGACAGCGGCCGTAAAGCCATCCACAGGGAATGCATTGTTGCCGTTTCCTCTCTCTCCTCCTCTTTGTGGCACGGCATTGTTGCTCAACCACATGTTTACGCGACCGTGTTGTCGGCTGATGTCAGTGCAAATGGAGCGAGTGGTATTTGAGCGGATGTTTGCATGGGGAGGTATGGGAGTTAATCATGTGAAATGACATAACTAAAAGAGGTTTAAAAAAATAAATAAAATGCAAAAATACACTGGAGCTGTGGCTTTGAAGCTTGTATACCTCATTGTGTGTTAGATGTTGCAGTAACTTCCTGTTTTTCTTGCTGTAATCATTCCTCCTAAACATTCTGGCTGTTAGTTTCTTGATGCTTCAAATGTACGTGAACTGGGTGAAATCAGATGTTGACATGAAGCTTCAGCGGTTCAGCAAGTCAGGTCTTATTATAAAACTCCCTCTTTGTTTCACTGTTTGACTGCAGCAGAGGAAGTATTAAAAAAAAAGAGTGAATTTAAAAGTAAAAAATATGATTTCTGCTTGATTTATTGAACTCGGGGGCAGTGGTGGCGCAACGGTTAAGTCCCTGGGCTACTGATCAGAAGGTCAGAGGATCGAACCCCAATGCGGCCATTGTTGGGCCCTTGAGCAAGGCCCTTAACCCTTCCTGCCCCAGGGGCACCGTACCATGGTTGACCCTGCGCTCTGACCCCATTTGGGATATGTGAAAACAACATTTCACAATACTGTAAAAATGTATTTGTGACAATAAAGGTTTCTTCTAACTCAGATGGCTGAAAACCTCCGTTTATCACTTACAGGGAGATTGCAACAGGAAGGAGTCTTTAAATGTTTGAACACGAGGAATGAACTGCAAGAAAAACCTGTTTCAGTGTTCATGTAGGCACCTGACAGACTTCACCAGACCAGACTGAAAAGCTGCATCACTATTACTGTTGGGAGTGTTCTCTGTTGCACCTGTACGTAACAGCGGAAAAGTGCAAAGTTAAAACACCTGAGCAGTTGTTTAGTCGCTTGTTAAATGCAGCTGTTTAACCAAAAGACGCTCCGTTAAATTCCACCATATTCTTTCTCAGTGCAAGTGATTCACTTGTCCAGGCAGCATGTCTCTCTGACAGTCAAGCATCTCCTCACGCAGAGGATTCGTAATAACAGCAATCAGTTTTCATGTGTTTTCAAAAATTTTCACTGTGTGTTCTTGATGGTTCTCTGATGCTCCGTCACATTTTAAATCTATTAACCCTTTAAGTCCTAGTGCATCATCGGCGACACGTGTGGGCTAGCGCACTTTGGAATACCGTAAATATATCACCGTTTCGGAAAATTTTTTTTTCTGAAAACAGGCGTTGTGCTTTACAGCCAATATGGTGTCATTACGGTAATTTCATTCGTGCCCCCCCAGGAATCCACTGGATGAAATTACCGTAAAATTACCATAATAACACTATATTGGCTGTAAAGCGCAACGACATTGCCATTAAGGTCATTACGGTAATTTCATTCGTGCCCCCCCAGGAATCCACTGGATGAAATTACCGTAAAATTATCGTAATGACACTATATTGGCTGTAAAGCGCAACAACATTGCCATTATTGTTATTACCGTAATTTAATTTGTGCCCCCCCAGGAATCCACTGGATGAAATTACTGTAAAATTACCGTAATGACACTATATTGGCTGTAAAGCGCAACGACATTGCCATTACGGTCATTGCGGTAATTTAATTCGTGCAGGATGAAATTACCGTAAAATTACCGTAACTCTTATAATAGGCAGTAAATCGTAAATAACTGCCAGATATTGAAAGTTTCTTCTGAAAAAATGGGCACCAGCACTCACAGGACATTTTCTTACCTTGTTGTAATCAAAATAAGAAAAACAGACCAGGCGGACATTTTGAGGCTCAGGTCTTAAAGGGTTAAACAGTAAATATTGAAATGAAGCTTGACTTAAAAGATTAAATCAAACCACAGGCCGCTACTTTAACCACATGTTACAACTCTCCATTTTATTACTTTCCAGGGTGATGTTACACTTATCTACACCTGTGTTACCAGCTCTGTTTTTCAGTGGTCAGAATAGATGCTAACGTGTCTTTTCTCCCCGCAGAGACGACGCTTCAGCTAAAGCCACTTTGTTCCAGCACCTGGTGGAGGACCAGTCCGAGGTGGCTTCTTCCTACCGTGATTTCCTGCAGCACATCCAGCAGCAAATGTCCAAGTAGGCTCCCCCGTTCACGCCGAGAGAGAAACTTTGGCCACTAGATTCCTGAAACCAGAGCAAGACTGGACTTCTTCAGCTCGTAGAGTGAAAAACTAGCGTTAGCCAGTGGTGGTCTCCCATCGCTCCCTCAGACCAGTTTCAGTGAGGTGGGGTTTCCTTTACAGTCTTATTGAACATCTTCGCAGCCCCGTCGGTCAGCTGTGGTTTGGCCATCACAAGGGAAGGAGGAGGTAGTTGTAGAAAAAAAATATAAAGAGTTACAGAAAGTAAGTAAAGAGTTTTGTTTCTTTTTTTATTAAATGAAATGAGTTATTGAAAATGCTCCTGCCTCGTAACCACTGTCGAACCCGTTTAGCCTCTCATCAGTCGCTCCCGGGATAAAGAAGGGGAATGAGAGTCAAGCCAAGAAGATGCCACTTCCAACATGTTTAGTTCGGTTTGTTTTCGTGAGCCTAACATGTAGCTAGTGCTGTTTATTTTTTTTAAAGTCTATAATTTATTCCCTTTTCATTTCGAGACTATTTCCGAATACACTGGACACCAGAAACAAGAGTTCGGTATGTGCTTCGCATGTCGCCGTCTTGTCTGCTGCTAGTCTGGTGATGAACTGCAGCCCTCCAGGAACGGTCGGAACATTTAAACGCTCCTGTCGGCTGCTTCTTCTTCTCTCTCTGCTCCACTGTGTGAACCCCCTGAGAAGATCGACACCCGGTTTGGATGTTATCGCACCCTTCAATAGGCATCGTCGTCACAAATCACTCCCCGTACATACAGGACACCTTCTAGTCGGCTCGGTAGTATTTCAGAGAGAGGAACAAATCTAGGACAACTGTTATTTGTATTTAAGTTTCATATTTTGACTTTCATTTGCTGTTTACTTGTGTTTTCTGTGGCAGTTTTATTCAGTTTATGTATGACAAGTACTTACTCACATGTAGGCATCAACAATTCTTGGTTACACCTAGGTACCAAAACTACTTTTAGAAAACATTTAGGTAAAAATACACCTTGTCGCTACTTTATGTTACTCGTTTGTAGGCTAATGTTACAGACACTTATGTTATCATAGTGTTATCAAAGTCTAGAATAGATGATAACGCGTCTTCTGGTCAACTAGAAGGTGGAGAAAGTCCCTGCTGGTCCGTAAGTATATATATGGGAATGATCTACGATGATATCTGCCGTTCAATTGACTGATAATTTCCAAATCGGTGCGATCAGACTCCTCCCTCCTCCCCGTTGGCAATCTTCTCCTCATCCATGTTTTTTTTCCAGGCGCTAACTGAAGTTGCTATCCACTTTGTAACTACTGAAAAGAATCTTTTATGTGCGATAATTTATGAACCAGCTTATTAAATAAAAACAAAAACACAACTCTGCTCGTCCCATGTGCTGTGATATTAATTAATGCGTGATCATTTATGGTTATTGAAATATAGACGACTACCTCACTTGATGTTAGTCCCTCGACTAAGGGCGGCCATGTTTATGTGATCGGTCGCTTCCTCCGTCAGACATCTCTGTTATCTTGTGGCTAACACAAATAGATGCAAATGACAAGACATTTTCACCACATAAAAAATTACAGACTGCATCTCTTAACTGTTTTTTGTTTTTTGGTGAAGCATCTTGTTCCCTTGTCCACTGTGGAAAAAGTAACCTTGGGTTTTGGTAGAGAGAAGGAACACGTAGTTCAAGCGAGAAGAAAAGTTATGATAAAAGCCTAAAGTTGATCCGAACAAACCTGAGATCAGACCTCGTGTTATTTAGGATCATGTACACCCATCAGCCACAACATCATGACCACTGACAGGTGAAGTGAATAACATTGATCATATTCGTACTATGTGGTGTTCTGCTGGAAAACCTTGGATTTTAACATCTGTGTTGATGAGACTTAGACACCCAAATAAACATTGTCCCAGAACAAACACACTCCCTCATTGAGAAAATAAGCTGAATTAAAATCCTGAACTTGGCAAAATTACTAAACTATTACAACATGGGGAGATTAAATCCATTGTTTTTTCCTCCACTTATCAATTCTAACTTGTCGTCTTTTAGACTCATGGAACATTTAGATGTTTATTGTCTTGTCATGTCTGTAGATTTCCATATCTTTAAAGGCTTTTTCTCTATATACATACTCTATATACATATATTCTAAAGGGTCATATATCAGTCATAACCTGATTGATACAGCATTTATTCATGGATGTAGACGGTGTAATTTTGAATCGCTTCATGCAACGTTCAGATTTTCATCGTAAAGTATCTACAAGTATAATGAGTAATCAACTTCATGGTGGAATCTTTCACCCCTTTCAAATACGGTGTCTCCCCTTTAAAAGCTTTTATTATAACGTAATATTCTCCTTTCTCTGACTAAAGAACTCTTTGCGGCTGGATTGACTATAAGAGACTCTTACTGAACACTTGACCTCCATGCTCCTCTTAACAGTTGGCCTCAACCAGAAATGTTAAGTTGACAAAACCAGATCAGGATTACATTATTTATCCTCTGCGGTGTTACAGTCAGTAAACATATGTCCACCATCTTACAGTATATCAATTTTTTTTCCCAGTATTTGCTCATTTTAGTAACAAGCTACAGAGCCTTTGCTCCCAGGCAACTTTAAAATTTTATGATCCCACTAAGACGGCTGAACAAACCTTTAATAAAATAACTCTCTGGACTATTTGTGGGGTAATAAGGTTGAATTTGGCTCCGTCTATCTTTTCTCATTATTCCCAACAGGATACAGATTTTCCATCTTGCAGTCTCATATACAAACAGTTGGGGACCCATGTGTTAGAGGACTGTTAAAGATGGAGTCAGTGATTCTGGAAGAAGATTTTTGGTATTTAAATAGTTGGAAAGTGCAGATTTAGCATCCCTCTTGCTCCGGATGCCTCCTGTCCTCCCATGTCTTCGAACACCTTAGCTTGTTTCCCATTTTTGGGGGGCTTTCTTTCCCCAGCGCACACAGAAATGAAGTAGACTAAAAGGTTTATCGGATTAGTGTCTCTGACTTCACCTTAAAGACTATAATATGAAACAACACTACAGTAATATTGTCAACATTTACGTTTGGCGACAGGTGAACTTGGCTTACAGCAGGACCATCTTTAACAAACTTCTCGGTTTGTTTTATAAAATGAAAAGGAATGAACTCCCTCAAAAAAGCAGGATGTTGGATAAATGCACTTGTAAACACAGAGGTATAAAGAAAGGACAGAAGTGTTATTGAAATGCACACCTAAAGTTACATAACAACCTACAGAAGTGCTTTTCTCAGCTGTGCAGGTTGCAGAACAGACCAGTCTTTACTTAAATGTACAATAATTTTGCTACAAAGGGTCACACATAATAATACAATGTTACAATTTCATTTGGCAGACGCTTTTCTCCAAAGCGACGTACATCTGAGAAAGAACAACACAAGCAAAGATCTAGATAGAAGGCGAAAAGACCAGGAAGAGCAGAAACTCTGCTTTAGGTCCTGATTGGGCACAATGCTGACAGACAGTGCTTGAGAAGTGCACTGTTTTAATAATAGGAATAACAACAACAACAACATCCATATGCAACACTAATAGCATCATCATCATGCAAGGCTGATAGCATCATCAGCATCACTAAGTGCGTAAATATTCATAAAAGAGCGGGGTCTTTAGCTTTTTCTTAAAAGTAGAGAGGGACTCTGCAGATCGGATTGAGCTTGGTAACTCATTCCACCACCGGGGGACTACAGAGGAGAACAGTCTAGCCCGTGAGTTAGAGCTCTGTTGAGAGGGCGGGAC